>JAJLWI010000062.1:0-46950 GCA_030674215.1 Kodamaea nitidulidarum | reverse complement strand
AGTGAATAACTACAAAGACACTGCGCAAAAACCTAGATATGCTCGGTTCGTGAGACATACCTTTTAGATCGAAGAAAGGCAAGCTCTTAAGTTCAATTCTACGAGGTGATGATACGAGACTACTAAGTCCAATATCCAGTACAAGAGACATTTTGGTTTCAGTAGAATACACGATTTTTTGGGTCTAAGTTCAATCCTTTCAGATCATACAAGTTACATTAAGACAAGCTCTATTCATGATTGTGCAGAATGTGTAGCCATGAACGACAGTTTTAGATTAATAAGAGTACGTAAGAGATCAATCAACTGCTAAAGCAAACTTGATAGTAGGTTCTTAGAAACGTTCTCATTCCTCAAGAATGTCTATTTTATTAACAAGACATAAATCCAGTGGATACATGAATCTCAATATTTTGGGATTAAAACATACATAGCCAGTGGATGGTCAATAATCTCGATATTTTAGGAACAAGACATACACAGCCAGTGGATGATCAAACCACTGAAATGCTCTTAACTAATGCGGCATAGTATCAACTTTAAATTCGCTGAACAGGTTAAAAAAGATGAAGGATGCTAATGGGAATACTTTGTTAGAACTTAACTGATATCTGTTACTAGGAAAGCTAGTGTCTGTTTTATAGAGGAACTGTTGGTTCATTGAATTGCCAGTAACACTGTTAGAGTGTCATTCTTATTGCTATTAGTTTGAGAGAAAAACATTAATGGTGTCTGATAAATACTAGTGCTATCTGTTTGACACTCTTAGTGATTCAGTACTCATTGATAGCATTGGATTATCGTGAGTGATGAGTTTATTGCAACTATTATTAGTTTTGTATAAACCTGTTCAACTATTCCGCTGAAGCTGCCGTAAGCACGAGCTGACGAAGTCAGTGAGTGCTAAACACTCAGTTCCGCTTACATCGCACAGTAACTCATCAAGTACTCATTAAAAGTTATTGAGTACGAGCTGAAAAATTCATCAAGCACGAGCTGAAAACTCGCCTCAAGCACTCACTAAAGCATGAGCTAAAGCATGAGCTAAAGTATGAGCTAAAGCTTTAGCTCGTCTTTCTCTTCTCCTTTCCCCCCTTCATACTACCCACCGAATACCAAACCGTCCCCACAAATACAAACACCCCCCCAATAACCTCCTTCTCCAGCATACGCGTCCCATACCACCACATACTAAGTACCAAACTCAAAACCTTGCGCACAAGCAACACAACAGTCACAGACAAACTGCTCGTGTGCAGAGCCAACTTGTTCACCCCACGAATACAAACCAACTGAGTGCTAAGATTAAATGCCAAGTTCAAAACCTGCCGTGGAATCCCAAACACCGGTGGACTCGCCATAACAACACCAAACTCACGCCTAAGAACCGGATACGTGAAAATAAAAAGAGGAAGTCCCAACAAGTGAGTGTAAAAAAGTGACTCCTTCCAATGGTTACCGTACTGTTGAACCAAGTCCTCGTTATAAATTCCAATAAATGCCCCCACAACTGAAGAAAAGAGCAAAAGTCCCACACCAATTGCAAATCGTGAACTTGAGGGCCCCACGCTCACAGAAGCTCCCCGTGGAAGCGTAATAACAATGATTCCCACCGATATCAACACCGCAGAAAGAACCTGATGGCGTGAGTACCGCTTCCCCCGGAGAGTGTACCCCAAAAGCATGGTAATCACCGAGGAAGATGACCGAATTATGGTGTATAACGGAACACTAATATCAAATCGATAAATCAAGTTATTCAACACCAGCACTGTGAAAAACATCACCACCGAGTACCAAAACTTGACCAATGGCACATGATGGCCCTTGATCCACAATGTTCGCATACTCCCATTCTTGAAATCGGCATTTTCAAAGTAACTAGTCAAGGCCGTGAGTGTAAACTGACAAAAGGTAAGGATGATTCCGAGCTTATCAGTTCCCTTGGAGCTATTGAGGATTGTTTCGAGCACAAACACGTTTGCGCAGCACCCACCAAGCACTGGTGCGAGCACAGGCACCCATTCACCAGCGAGAGAAAGCGTGCTCATTTGTAGTTGGTGGACTGACGCTTATCATCTGATGAAATTTTCAGGCCCATTTTTTCTACCCCATAAAATGGAGAAGCGAGTCTTCCAGCCTCGGTTTCTCGAGGATGCTTCGAATTTTCTGATCCCTTCAGTGGATGAGTTCCGGTTGGATAACTTGGTGGGTGATGCTTTGCGGAATGAGCTGGATGATTTGGTTGAAAAGCTCACCAATGTTTTTGCCAACTATCAGAGTGACCTCAGGCAGGAGCTCAAGCAAAAGTTGGCTGTTGAGCAGCGGATACAGTATAAAAACATTCGTCTCAGCAAGCTGATTGCGCTGTTGACTAAATATGTGTCGCGGAAGAGGAAGAAGCATGCCAAGTTGGTGGATGACCATATAGGTGTTGAGGTTGATCTGTTGGCGGATTTGGCTGAGGATGTGAGCATTGAGCTTCGGGGGGTATTGGCGAGGGTTTCGGGGGTTGATTTTGATGTTGTAAAGTATCCTGCGTTGGCGAAGTGGGGATGTAAGGGGGGGGTTAGAGGTGATACTGGATGTGGAGGGGATATAAATGGTGATAGAGGTGGAGGTGGTATAAAAGATGTCAAGGGAAGTGTTGGGGGGAAATCAAGTGGAGATGGAGAAGGTGAAAACCGTTATAATAGGAGAAGTTTACCAGAAGATGGGCATATTACTGAAAGTTTATTGGATGCAAATGAAAACGATCATATTATGAAAAACTTCCCAGATGAAGGTGAAAACGAAATTAATAGCAGAAGCTTACCAGATGAAGGTGTAAACGGTCATATTAGCTGGAATTTACCAAATTCAAATGAAAGTGGTCATATTACCAAAAGTTTACCAGATGATGGTCAACCCAATGAAAGCTTCCCAAATGGCAATGTCATCACAAACACCCCAAATTCAAACCCCACAAAATCTGTTCTGGGCTTACATGAAAATGTCCTGGGGCCTGAAAACACTCGAATACATACTCTGGACACATCGAATAGGGCACGTGCTATACGATCTAATACTGCTATGAAGATGGACAATTGCCATGTGCTGGGGAGAAAAAAAGGATGTAATGGCCAACGCACTTACTCCAATGACAAAAGCAGCTGTGGCCAAAGCAGCTGTAATGGCCAGAGCTCCTCCGAAACTCGCTGTCGGCAATGCCAAACCCAAAACACTCAACCCTCCAAACCTCAAAACACACAAAATGTCGACTTTAAAGAATCTCAGGATGGCAGCAACGTTCATAGTCAGAAAAATGACTACAGAAACCACACTAACAATTCTCATCATGTCAAAAGTATGAGTACCCACATTGAAGAGTCATATAAGAGTAAGACTGTCAGTCAAAACAACCTTCAATCAAACCAGAAATCTGGCAGTCACCCTCAATCAAACCAGGGACCTGACAGTCACCCTCAACCTGACAATCACCCTCCTCACCTCTGCCCATCTTCAAGTCCCCCCATGAGTGTGGAGGAATTCGAGGAATTCATGTCCTCAAGCATCTCCAAGTACCGCGAACTCCAAGCCCAGAGAAATTACTCATACGAACCCTTTGACAGTGGCTCGCGCAAGGAACTCCCCCAGCAGTCCTTCAGAAACAACCCCATCAACCTCCTCTATTCATCCTTACTTTCAAACCCAAACTACACCAGCACCCCACCAATATCAACGCTTCCGTTCTGCAACTTTGCCGCAAAGTCCTCGCCCACTATAAAACTGTCCAACCAGATTCTGCATTTCAAGAAGCTACGCATCAACGGCTCGCCCATAACGTCCGAAACTTTCCTCAAGCACCCACACGTTGACTGTGTGTGCAATGGAGACACGTCCTCGCAAAAGTCACCACAGGATCTCCTCATTGACTCGCTCGACCTCGAGGATGAGGCATGGAACTCTTCGGGCTTGAACACAGACATTGATGACGACACCTTTATGTCGTCAGACTCGAGTGATGAAGCACCCGACAACAACATCAACTCCACCAATCGATTCTACTCGTCTATGCAGAAGAAGTGGAAGCGGCCAGCCTCTCCTGATACAGAGCTGTCTCCCACGCCCAAGCACCAGCCTTCGCACCATACTCTCAAGCCCCGACGCCTGATCTTGAAGACGAATACGGTTGAGAAGAGGGTGAATGTGGCCTGTGATTTGGAGGCTCCTGATGCTATGTATAGTAATGAGAGGAGTGGTATTTCTGCGGTGAACAAGGCATTTGACACTAGTCAGAATTTTGAGGTGAGTAGTTTGAGTGTTCGGGGGATGATTATTGGGGTGGAAGATGAGGTTGAGGGTGTGACTACGGTGATGCGGACTTTGATGGGAAGCGAAACGAACTTCACGAGCGGAGCGAGTGAAGTGAGTGAGCATAACTAATATATGTGATAACTGAACGAGCGAACGAACATCACGAGCGGAGCGAGTGAAGTGAGTGAGTGAGTGAGCTTACATCATATGAGAGGTTACTGAACGAATGAGCGAACTTCACGAACAAAGTGAGTGAAGTGAGTGAGTGAGTGAGCTTACATCATATGAGAGGTTACTGAACGAATGAGCGAACTTCACGAGCGGAGCGGGTGAAATGAGTTAGTGAGTGAGCTTACATCATATGAGAGGTTACTGAACGAATGAGCGAACTTCACGAGCGGAGCGGGTGAAATGAGTTAGTGAGTGAGCTTACATCATATGAGAGGTTACTGAACGAATGAGCGAACTTCACGAGCGGAGTGGGTGAAGTGACTGAGTGAGTGATTTATTCAGTGTGCAGGTTTGGATGATTATTCAGTGAGTAAGTTTGGATGATTATTCAGTGAGTAAGTTTGGATGATTATTCAGTGAGTAAGTTTGAATGATTTATGGTACGAATTGATGGGGGAGAAAAGGAACGACTTCACGATCGAAGCGAGTGAGTGTGAGTGAGTGAATGAGGATAATATCGTGGTGCTAATTGGTGGAGTCAGTGAGAAGAATATTGTGGTATGAACTGACAAAGTCAGTGAGTGAGAATATTGTGACCACTAGGATAATATTATGACCACATTGGCAGTCAGTGGGTGAGGAAAATATTCTATATTACTCATTGACGGTGAATTTGAGAAGTATGGGTGAATCCGGAGATTATATGAAGGCGGTGGGTGTTGAGTTGTTGCAAGTGATTACCCGAAATGACAAGAATAGGAATAGGTTTGATAGGAATAGGTAGGAATAGGATTGATAGGATTAGGTTGATAGAAATGATTAGGAATAAGTAGGTTTGTAGGAATAACTAGGGAACAACTAGGTTTGCAAAATAAATTATTTGCAGGAGTTACAGAAATTCAGGACCCTACTTGATATTGCTACGAAAAAGATATTGACACTGCTGGTTATCCAAACCTGTTAATTTTTAGGCGATATTTGTATTATTATATTTGTATTCAGATATGTTAATTCAAATAGACAGAAGGTATGGTTGTTATGTGAGATGTGAGATGTGACTGTATTCTGATCTGACTATGACTATCTGCTGACTATTTTCTGATCATGAACTGATCATGGACTGGCAATGAACTAACCATTAACTAACCATTAACTAACCATGATAGTGAGTTCTCTCTTCTGACTCAGTATATTTGAAATAACCCTTCTGCCTGACTATAGTAACCGTTCTGACTGACATTTGTACTACCATTCTTATCCGACTACCGATGCGACTACCTACTAATCTGACTATACTGACCCAAATGGGTTCATAGTTTAATCACCCTTCCGTATCCCCTGTAATTACCTGTGTTGAACACACAACCAGAGAGTGCAAATACAACCAGACGGTGCGCGCACAACAAAACAATACGCACACAACCAAACAATACGCACACAAATTCGAAATATGCAAAACAGATTGAAATGTTCTGAAATCAAACAGGCACCAATGATGGAAGATGGTAGAAATCGACCCCTATGATAGAGGATGGTAGAAATTGACCCCGATGCTGATAATTGTGATAATCGCTGGAATGCTGTGAATTGGGTTCTTGTTAAAAAGCTGGCCATCGGGTTACTGCTAAAATGCATTGTGTTAATCGCTAATATGCATTGTGTTAATCGCTAAAAGTGCGAGCTGAAAGCATCAAGGACTATCCTCACCTGGGACATCGTATTATTCTGTTCCATGAAAACACTTTCAATACTTTTTGAATACATGAGACCCACATGAACTGTACTTGAATGCAACCACATGAACTGTACTTAAATGCACCACACGAAAACAGTTCTCCTAAATACATGACACCCTCATGAAAACACTCTTGAATAACCCTCACTATCTCTTGAAAACACTCTTAAAATAACCCTCACAAAAACTTTTAAACACTTGGCACCCTCTTGAACATAGCCTCAAACTTATGACTCCCAAATAATGTAACCCGTCACTCGTGGTGTTCGCTCGCTCGTTGTTAACTCAACCTCCATGATATTTCAGTCACTGACTCGATCAGTATCTCTCCATGTAAGCTCACTCGATCAGTATCAACCCATGTAAGCTCACTCGGTCAGTATCAATCCATGTAAGCTCACTCGGTCAGTATCAATCCATATAAGCTCACTCGGTCAGTATCAATCCATGTAAGCTCACTCGGTCAGTATCAATCCATGTAAGCTCACTCGGTCAGTATCAATCCATATAATATAAGCTCACTCACTCGGTATCCCTCTATATAATGTATGCTCACTCACTCGGTATCTCTCCATATAATTAAGCTCACTCACCCACTTCACTCGCTTTGTTCATGAAGTTCGTTCGTTCAGTTATCTGTTCACTCATGAAGTTCGTTCGCTCGTTATGTCAACCACACCCAGAAAAACCACAAACCAACCACCCCAAACACCGTGAGCCACATCTTCCACGTGATCCCAGCCCGCTGGCTCATCACCACCATTTTATTGTACGTGTTCTTGAGCGTCACTTTTCCTTTCTCAAACAGGTTTGTGATATCATCGTTCAACTTGATTGATTTATTGATCTCTGTTCCCATACGCACGCCCAAGTTTTTCAACATGGCCACCTTTTGGTTCATGGACTCCATCTCGTCGTTGTTTTGCGCCTCGAGCGACAGCAAGTATGCCTCGTTGTGTTTGGCTACTGGTGCTGGGTCGTAAGGCGAGCTTGTTCTGGAAGGTACCTTTGGTGGTGCATTGGCGAATAGCTGTGTTCTGAGGTCTCTTTTCTGTGCAGCACCTGCTGAGTATCGCGAGCTCATGAAAATGATATTTGGTTTTTATTACGAGCGAACGAACTTCACGAGTGAACGAACTTCACGAGCGAACGAACTTCACGAGCGAAGTGACAGTGAGTGTATTTACATTGTTACATAGATAACTGAATGAATGACTGAGTGAGTAAAGTGAGTTAACAAAAATATAGAGATGAGTTATCAAGGATATACGGTTGATCTGAGCTCACTTCACGAGTGAAGTGAGTGAACAAATATATTGAGATGAGCTGACTTGTCTATCACAAGTGAAGAGTGTATATAGAGATGAACATATATAGAGATGAGTGAACAAACATCATATACAAAGATAAGTGAGCATATAGATATGAACTAGTGAATGAGTGAGTGAGTGAGTGAGCTTAAGTTATATGGAGACAACTGCTTATATTGTTTAGAACTGGTTCCACAAGTCTTGAAAAGTGGCTGCAATTATATACTCAGATAAAAACTGTATTTCAACGATCATTCTTATTTATTAGCGGTCATTCTTCATTAACAATCACCATCCTTTAACAATCACCATCCCCTAACAATCACCATCCTTCACCCATTACTATTCTATTTGTTTCTAATCAAACTCAAATGTATTCTACCAATTATAGTACTATTGGATACTCTATTGGAATGTCTCTTCACTCATTCATTCACTCATTCTTTCACTCATTCGTGCACACAAACATTCACTCAGATTCTGTTTGTTAAACTCTGATATTTGTTCATGGATTAGGTTTGTTCTATTTGTACACTCCTCGATCACTTTTATAATTGTTCGTGTTTATACAGTTTCATCATTTATTGTTATCCATATTAATATGGAGATAAATGATCATATCCATAATTCATCTCCATATTAATCTCCAGATTGATCTCCAGATTGATCTCCAGAATATTAATTATTATAATCATTTCATAACAGTTATCATTTCATATCAGTTATCATTTCATATCAGTTATCATTTCATATCAGTTATCATTTCAGTTAGTTCTTGTTTAGTTCAATCTCTCCTTCAGTTATTAGACAACGTCTCATTTGTTCTGTTATCCTTACAGCATGTAAGTTCACTCACTCATCATTCGAGTTTTCGAGTTCACTCACTCACTACTTACTCGTTCAGTATCTCAATATAATGTAAGCTAACTCACTCACTTAACTCATTCACTCTCTTCACCACTCACTCACTTCACTCGCTTTGCTCGTGAAGTTCGCTCGCTCATAAAGTTCGTTCGCTCGTAAAGTTCGCTGGCTCAGTTCATATTATATTCAAATTATCATGGAATCCCAACCTCCTTTATCCCTACGCAACGTAAAACACGTCATCCTCGTCCTCTCTGGCAAAGGTGGAGTCGGAAAATCATCAGTAACAACCCAAACAGCCCTCACCCTTGTCAACAAAGGTTACAACGTCGGTGTTCTCGACATCGACCTAACTGGACCTTCCCTCCCACGAATGTTCGGTGTGGAATCCAAACAAGTCCATCAATCCACAGCAGGTTGGGTGCCAGTTTCCGTCCACAATAGTGCAAATGATCCTGTGGATCATAAACGTGGTAACTTATCACTCATGTCATTGGGCTTTCTTCTCGGTGACCGGGGAAACTCCGTTGTGTGGAGAGGCCCCAAAAAGACTGCGATGATCCGCCAGTTTTTGAAAGATGTTCACTGGAAAGGAGGTGATGAGGACCTGAAACTTGACTACTTGATTATCGATACGCCTCCGGGCACTTCTGACGAGCACATTGCAATTGCAGAGGAGTTACGATGGGCTGGACCCATAGACGGGGCAATTATCGTTACTACGCCGCAACAAGTGGCCATAGCCGATGTGAAGAAAGAGATTAACTTTTGCAAGAAGGTCAACTTCAATGTTCTTGGCGTTGTGGAGAATATGAGTGGATTTATATGCCCAAACTGTTCGGAGTGCACCAACATTTTTCTGTCGGGTGGAGGAAAGGCGTTGTGTGAGAGTTTGAAGTTGGACTTTTTGGGCAATATCCCTATAGATCCGAAGTTTGTTGAGATGGTTGAGATACAGAGCGATGAGCGGAAGTTGTTGGATTTGTATGATGGGTGTGAGTTGAAGCCGATTATGGAGGGTATTGTGGGGAAGATTTTGGAGAAGGATTTGCCTGAACGAACAAACGAACGAACTTCATGAGCGAAGCGAGTGAAGTGAGTGAGTGGTGATGTGAGTGGTGAAGTGAGTGAGTGAGTTAAGTGAGTGAGTGAGTTAAGTGAGTGAGTGAGTTAAGTGAGTGAGTGAGTTAAGTGAGTGGGTGAGTTAAGTGAGTGAGTGAGCTTACATTATTTGGAGAGATACTGAATGAACGAACTTCAAGAGCAAAGTGAGTGATGTGAGTGAGTGAGCTTACATTTTATGGAGAGATACAGAACTAATGAGTGACTGACTGACTGACTGACGGAGTGAACTTCAAAGTTTCCTTCGATAATTTGACTTAAATATTTTGCTCCTCCAGTCGACGCAGTTGACCCATTTGGAGCAATCACAGAACCATCGTCTTTATCGTCATCCTCAGCAGCAGAGTGTTCGAGTTGAAAAGAGTAGAGGCACTTTGAAACGTAATCATTGAGGCTTTTGTCGACACTAGACTTCTCGAACGCCAATTTCCCAGTGTCCACAGTTAAAGACTCAAATTTTCCGTCTTCGAAGCTCAACAATATATGTGCACTTTTCTTCTCTTCTATTTTGTGAACAACGAGACTAGCAACGTTCATATTGGAACTAAGCATACATCATAAAGATACCTGAACGAGTGAAACCACACCATGAAAGATATCTAGGGTGTGAGGGGAAGGAAAGGTGGGAGATAAAGAAGTTGGCTGATGACGAAAATGAGAGGTCGGTTCAGATTTTTGATGTAATTTACGGAAGGACATTAGTGAAGGGACAGAAAGGACAGAAGGGCCACCAGTACAGAATTTAAGTTTACTCAGTGAAGGGATATCACTGAAGGGATGTCAGCGAAGGATCTCAATTTAGGACATCACTTCAGATTCTCAATTTAGGACATCACTTCAGATCTCAATTAAAGAATCCCAATTTAAGTTCACTCACTCACTGAAGGGACATCAGTTCAGATTCTCAGTTTCGATTTAAGTTCACTCACTCACTTTACTCACTTCGTTCGTGAAGTTCGTTTGATTGACTAAGGGCAATTAATGAGTATTTTTAAGAACTCACGAAATCAATGAATCGTTTAATAGAATTGGCTCTAAAAAATAAAGGAATTTGATAAATGACTAGAGAAATTGATCAAATAAGTGGTAGGGATGTGAGTTTCACTCTTTTGAAAGATCTTCTGATTTCATCAAATTGACTCTTGATACATTTGATAACTTATTTTTCTATCCATCTCATACCTCTCGACTTCTTATCCATCTCATACTTTTTTTCGTGTAAAATGTAATTCACACGTTCATTCACTCACCCACTCCCTCAGTGACTCAGTCACTCACTTCACGAGCAAAGCGAGTGATGTTCACTCGTTCAGTTATCTCATATCAGGTAAGCTCACTCACTCACTCACTTCACTCGCTTTGCTCATGAAGTTCGCTTGTTCAGTTAGTTCATGGAGACAGGAAACCGAAGCTGAGTGAGTGGTATGGATACTTTATAAATGAAGATTTTCAAGTAATAAATGGATACTTCGAGTCAGTGAATGAACGAATGAATATCTCTGAGTGAATTTTGACTTCAACGATATTTGAATGGTTGCAAAAAAACGTACTACTTCGGGGGAAAGTATTCTGAACAATATTTTGGCCAAAAAGTCATGAAAGTGGCAGTCAATGATTCAGTAAGAATACCCTGACACACCTACAATATTAGAATTGAAGCTTCCTAAAACATCTGAACAGTTACATATCTATGGTATGCTCACACTCATTCAATAGGTACATAATAATGTAAGTTCACTCACTAACTCATTCCAGAAAACTATATAATGCATATTCACTCACTCTTTCAGAAGACTATATAACGTATATTCACTCACTCTTTCAGAAGACTATATAACGCATATTCACTCACTCACTCACATCATTCGTTCGCTCGTTCAGAAAATGTCTTCTATGACGACGTATACTGAAGTATTTTCGAGATAAACTTGGTATTGCCGAATATTAATATTCTGCGTACTACCGTACTGTTCTACATATTCATAACGGTTTCTTGTTACTCCCCACTTACAGATCTCAAATATCTAGGCATTCACCTTATAGTTGATAACTACTCTAACAAAATAATTCCAGTAAATATCTACTCTAATATAACTCCAATAAATATCTACTCTAATTACACTCTCCACACTAACAAAATACTCACTGACTTCGTCAGTTCGTGATCCAACACTCACTCACTCACTTACACAGAGCTTGTTATCTATCCTAAAATACTCTTCACACTAACCAAACACTCACTAACTCGTCAGTTCGTGAAAATACTCCAACACTCACTAACTCGTCAGTTCGTGTTTCTTATTCTACTCCCTTCCAGTAAACTTCTTCCATCTAGTGATCTTCATCCTCAACTCCTTGACAGACTGCTGCATAGGATTCAACTTCTTGTCCCACTTCATGGCCTCATAATCATCACCATGCTTGTTGTAAAGGCGTTCTGCCCACTCACACTCTCTCTCACTTGGAGTGGCATCTTTTCTAATCTTACTGTTCTTTTCAGCCTCGGCAAGCAACTGCTTGATGACTTCATTCTCCTCAACCTTTTCTTCTTTCTTCTGCACCTTCTTGGTACCATATATGACCTTGATGACCTCATTGGTTTCCTTGTCTCTTATTATTCTTGCCTCTCCCTCTGGAATCTCAGCAGGGTCTTCGGTCTGTTCGATTTCCTCGGGTGAAATTCTGTCCTTGTTGGCATCTCTGGCAGCTTTGATCTCGCTCAAGGTGAGCACATCCTGTTCACGGCCACCCGTTTCGTGTCCTAGACGTGAGCGTAACCCAAGCTTCTTGTAATTCTGCTGCAAAGTTAAAGACTTGTCCCACTTTGCCGCGATGATCGGGTTGGCAGATATGTTGACGTTTCTGTGTTTGTCTTTGAGGCGTCTGGTGTTCTTCTTGACGGAAGAACGCGCCATCTTTCTCTTGCGTACACTCACCATGATAAAGAAGATGAGATGGATTTTTTTACTAGTGATGAGACAAATAAATATCTGAACGAACTCACGAACAAAGTGAGTGAGTGAGTGACAAAAGATATCTGAACGAACTCACGAGTGAGTGAGTGACAAAAGATATCTGAACGAACTCACGAGTGAGTGAGTGACAAAAGATATCTGAACGAACTCACGAAGTGAGTGAGTGAGTGAACAAAAAATATATACAGACATCTGAACGAACTCACGAAGTGAGTGAGTGAGTGAACAAAAATATAGATATCTGTACGAACTCACTAACAAAGTGAGTGAGTCAAAAAACATTAATATGAAGATATCTGAACGAACTTCATGAGTGAACAAAAAGTATATACAAAGATATCTGAACGAACTCACGAACGACTGAAAAATACATAAGTGATGCCAACGACTGAAAAATACACAAGTGATGTCAACGACTGAATTTAATAAATAAGTGATACCGTGTAAGGTACTCAATTGAGGTGATTGGCAAACATTAAATTGAGATGAATTAGTGAGTAATTAAATAGAGGTGAGTGAGTAGTGTTGAGGAGGTAAGGGTGGAAAAAGTGAAAGTGAGGAGGTGAAAGTGAGAAGGTCAAAAATACAACTAAACATAATGATACAGTCAAAGTAATCAGACTAATTAGAACATGTCGTAAGTAATCCAAACCAAAGTCCAATTGTCGATATAATCAATTGGACAGGATTCTAGACAGTTGTATTCCATTCAGACTAATTGTCGATGTAATCCAATGGTATGACATTCAAACAAATTGTCAATATAATCCAATTTAAAAACAGGAATCTAGACAATACTATTCCAAACTAAAACTCTCCACAAACCCCCAAACTACTCAATCAAAGAACCTGACAAACTGTATATATATTGTTCATACCCCACTCCAGATCGCATCTTTACCCATTATACCCTCAAGTCCACAACTTGATCAAATGTTTATTTATCCAAATTTACCCTTTTGATTACCTCCGTCTATTTTCTGTAACCAATTCGTCATTTTTCATTATATCTAATCAAAACCCATACTCATTTACCCCTTCTACTTCCTCAACCTTCCTCTACTTCCTCAACCCTTCCCTTCTTTCTTAACCCCTTCCTCTTCTCCTTCCTCTGCCTCGGCCTCTGAACCTGCCCCTACCCCTACCCCTCTTGTTAAATCCCGGAATATTAGTCCTCTTCTCCGTAACTCGGAGCAGCCTTCCCCTGAGCTCAGCCCCATTCTTCTTCTCTACAGCCTCGTTCACACTCGCGGCGTTCTCAAACTCGACATAAGCATAGCCTTTGGGTAATCCCGAGTGCTTATCGCAGATAATAGTGACTCTTTGCACCACACCCACAGTGCTAAAACAGTCTTCGAGGTTTTCAGGCGTGCATTGATAATCCACATTTCCGACGTAGATTGAGCGGGAATCCACTTCTGTTTGGTCCTGGCTTTGTTCCTGGCTTTGTTCCTCGGATGATGGTGTGGGTAAGGGGGGTATAGGATTAGGCATAGTTTGAGGATTATTGGGAATTACTTTTTATAAACGAGCGAACGAACATCACGAGCGAAGCGAGTGATGTGAGTGAGTGAGTGAATAAACATTACATAAGGAAATAACTGAACGAACCAACTTCACGAGCAAAGCGAGTGAAGTGAGTGAGTGAGCTTACATTATATGGAGAGATACTGAGCGAACGAACATCACGAGCGAAGCGAGTGAATAAACATATAAAGACTAAGCTGAGTGAGTGAGCTTAGATTATAGGGAGATATACTGAGCGAACGAACATCACGAGCGAAGCGAGTGAATAAACATATAAAGACTAAGCTGAGTGAGTGAGCTTAGATTATAGGGAGATATACTGAACTGGTGAGTGAATATTAATTATGTGGAGATCTGAACGACTGAGTGAGTTTGTGATCATTCGTTATATGGAGGTCGGTACTAGTGAATATTCATTATATCGATGTCTGAACGAGTGAATGAATATTCTCTAGAGGAAACTGAAATTTCTCAACCGTGTAGGAGCACCTACAAATCTAATCAAGATGTAAATGTATGAAATCGACGTTATAGACCTCAAAAGCTCTCCATATTTGTTCACTGACCCACTGACTCACTCACTCAATTCACTCACTCGTTCAGTCTATTTATGTTTATTCACTCACTCACTCAGTCTTTTTGTATGCTTATTCACTCACTCAGTCTTTTTGTATGTTTATTCACTCACTCACTCACTCAGTCTCTTTGTATGTTTATTCACTGACTCACTCACTCACTCACTTGGCTCGTAAAGCTTGTTCGTTCGCTTGTGAAATTTGTTCGACCGCTCAGTCTTTATATGTTTATTCACTCACTCACTCACATCACTCGCGTCGCTCGTGATGTTCGTTCGTTCAGTCTCTCTATATGTTTATTCACTCACTCACATCACTCACTTCGCTCGTGATGTTCGTTCGCTCGTGATGTTTGTTCGCTCGTGATGTTTGTTCGCTCAATTATCCTCCACAAAGGCCCTATAAGTGGTAAACTCCTCAGAACCAGAAACCAACTCAACCTCAGTGCCGGGAGCAATGAAAAACACAAACCCCGGCTTGACATCAAGTGCCTCACCACCCTTCACAGCAATCTTACCCTCACCACTAGTGCCAATCACAATCGAAGGACCCTCAAACCCATCAAACTCCTGCTTGGCTCCGGCCTTGTCGAAAATAGTCTGCAAGACAGAAAACTCAGCAATCGGCGGGTCGTAAAGCACCGATTTGGTGGCCTCACCACGAGACTTGGCAAACGGCAAAAGAGGCATCTTCTGCTTCTCCACAGACTCGTACGAATAGGTCAACATCTCAACCAAATTCTTCACATCCTTGAACTTCGGCGTGAAACCCGCTCTCACCACGTTGTCGGAAGCAGCCATACACTCGATGATATCACCAGAAATGTAAGCATGTGGGTCCTTGGCCTGCAAAAACATGGCCTCACCCTTCTTGAGTCCCACATGGTTCAACAACAAGCACCCACAAAACAAACCAATGTCGTTGGGGAACTGTTTGTTCAAGCGGAGAATCAACTCTGGTAATCTGGAGTCGATGGCCGAGAACACAGCAGGCTCCTTCTGTGCTCTCTGCACCAAAAGAGCCGCCTGGTCGTGGATTGTCTTGTCATCGGTGTTCATCAACTTGCCAAAGACCTTCTGCAACAACACTCTGTTGTGCTTGTCCTCGGTAGAACCCACTTCAGCATCTGGAACTATACCCTCGGTAAACTCCTTGACAAGCTCATCACCAATGACCGTGTGCAACTCCGGCACCGTGTTGAGTGTCTGGGCCAATTGGTCCAATGGCTTGAAACCACAGAAACCTTCAAAGTCTGTGACTGCAATGGCCATTTCAGGCTTGTGGTTGTCGTCTGGGTAGTTCTTAGGGTCAGCTGCGTGCAACTGAGCACCCAATTTCTTGTCTGGGTGTGCCTGAATAGACAAGACCTTCTCGATGGACAAGACCTTGAACAAGAATGGCAACTCCTTGTCGGAGCCAAACTTGCTGATAATCTTTGGGTGCAAGAACTCGGCTGGGTGTTCACCGACGAGATCGCGCAAGGTCTTACCGTCGACTTCGCCACCGACAGCCTTTGAAGGCACCGATGGGTGAGTACCCATCCACAATTCTGCGTAAGGCTTGGACTCATCGATGGTGGTGTTTGCGTTGGAGTTTGCAGCAAACTGTGCCACTGCCGATGACGAGCCAAGTTTTCCCCAGTCGTAGTTCTGGTATCCACAGTCGATTCTAAATAATTTGGACATAGCGATAAAGATAAATTGTTTGAAGAAAATAAGCAAAATAGACAAAACAGTGGAAACAGAAAAACAGTAAAATAGATAAAACAGAGAAGTATATGGGGAGGAAAAATAGAGATGAAGAGGTGAAGAAAGGTGGAAGATGAGGGAGAGAGGCGGTGTAAGGAGCAAATTGTGTCAGGAGGTGTAACTTTGGGTGATAATGATTGGTACGGCGTCAACAGTACGCGTCAGCTTACACGTACGTGTTATTATTGGATGAACAGTACAATATTTAGCACGTGTCCAGTCAGGAACATGAACACAAAGAGGTTAAGGTGTCACGTAACGCAAAGTCGGTCGTTACTCGAAAAGTAGAGGATGTGAATTCAATCAGTATTCAATTTGAATCTATGCCTGAATTCAATTACTGAATTGCGGTACGACTGAATAAAATTACTATTCAGTACTATGTCATATTGTTAGTATGTTAGTACCAAGAAGGAGTATGTTGATTATCACAAAAAATTATATCTTAATAAATGAGCACAAAAGAGTGAAAGGTTTGATGGTAGGTTGGAAGACTATTTTGTTAGTCCGACCATTCAGCTTTATAGGAATACGAGTCAGGACACGGGTTTATACTTTGAAGATGACGAAGTTTTTTATGGTATTTTAGAATATTTGACGAATATTTTACAAAAAGATGAACTGAAGAAGTTTTTTTGAGTACCACAAACTGATGCTATAGAATTTCAATATGAATACATGAACTGATGCTATAGAGCCCAAACATAAATGCAATGTAAAAAGTTTTCATTCGTTCGGTTATCCCCATATACATAAAGATAAAACTCACGAGTCTTATCTCTAACATCAATTCTTTTCCTTAACTAATGGTGTGAATACTGGCCATGTGTCTGATTAATACCAAAGTTCCAGTAACAGCTTTTCTATGACACAGTCAGATAAGACAAACAAATAGACCATAGAGATTTCCCAACCTATGTCCTATCTACGCTCTTCTGCTTTTTCGTATATCTATCAATGCACTTCTGCTTTTTCGTATATTTGATTTTCCAGAATTTGCAACCGTTTTTAAGAACTACAACTACTGCTTCAAGTCTTTGTACTTTGTTGTACATGTTGGCTATATGCGTGTTTTTGCACCCGACACCTCCGGAAGTATTCCATCAACAAACGAATCAAGGGAACTCTCCAATCTTGTTATCTATCCTAAAGTACTCTTCAACACTAACAAACGCACACTCACTGACTTCGTCAGTTTGTGCCATGAACAAACGAATCAAGGGAACACTCTTCTTGGTACGTAAGACCAACTAAAACCAAAGTTACTCTTGACGGTATGCTTGCTCGTATCTTAAAAGAATGGTCCAACTACAATTGAGGCCCCTGGAACAGTAAAAGTTTGTTTTTTTATAAATGCTGCTGGTATTAGAGATTCCTGGCGTAAGCCTCTTGAAAATCCCCTTTCTCGATGCAATGATCTTGTGAATATACAATGCAAGTTCAACACAATATAGGACTTTAACTTGATTGTAAGGTCTATGTTAGAAAAGCGAACGAATTTCATGAGTGAGTGAACTGACATAATATAGAGATATTTGAACGAACGAACTTCACGAGCGAACTGACGTAAATATATGAAAATAATCACTCATTCACTCAGTCAGTCACTCAATCACTCATTCACTCAGTCAGTCACTCAATCACTCAGTCAGTCAGTCACCCAGTCAGTCAGTCAGTCAGTCACCCAGTCACCCAGTCAGTCAGTCAGTCAGTCAGTCACCCAGTCAGTCAGTCACTCATACACACAGTCACCCACTCACACACCCAGTCACTCAGTCACTCACTTTACTCGCTTCGCTCGTTCGTTCGTTCTGGAAGTTCGTTTTCATTCTTTTCCTCATTCTTTTGTCTTCTTCACTTCTGCTTCCTTTTTCTATCCATGTACATCGAAACAAACACCAGCAACCGAATATCCAAATCGGCTCAAATATCCGGCTCAGACTTCATCGCAATCAATGGCCACGCCACAATTGAACATGAAGCGGTTCTTAAAGGGGATGTTCCTCTTGCAAAAAAATCCACCGCCATCCAGATCGGCAAATACTGCTACATCGGTGAAAGAACCGTCATAACGCCACCAGAGGTACTGCCTGGAGTCCACGGACCAACAACTCTAGGGGGTTACAGTATAGTAGGGCATGATTCCGTGGTTCGGCTGGCCAACATCGGTAATAGAGTGCTCATCGAACCCCACTGTCAGATTGGGAACTTGGCTATCATTTACGATTGCTGCGTGGTACGAGAGGGTACTGTAGTGCCTCCACGCATGGTAATTCCACCTTACAGTGAGGTTTCGGGGGTCCCAGGTGTTGACTTCACGGTAAAGGATTTGCACAATGGGTACAAGAAATTGATAGAAATGGAGGCCAAAGAGTTGCAGTTGTTGGGTTGTACGAAGTGATGTATGAGAGTAGATAGTATACCAGGATATGTTTCAAGGGATCGAACTTCATGAGCGAAGCGAGTGAAGTGAGTGAGTGAGTAGTGAGTAGTGAGTGAGAGATTCGAGAAATTGTGAGAGATTGTAAAATTAGTGAGAGATTAGAGAAATAGTGAGATTAACCACCGACTTATTCACTAACATGAAAGCTCACTCACTCACTCCACTCGCTTCATTCGGTCGTTCGGTCGTTCAGATATCTCCTCAATAATGAATTCACTCACTAACTCACTCACTCACTTCACTCGCTTCGCTCATGAAGTTCGTCACTAAACCTACTGACTTTAAAATATTGTCTCATATTCCCAAGGTGCTTTACGTCCCAAGCCTTACAAAATCACTTTAAGCCATTCAAACATCTTCTACTATTCAATAGGTGCATATAATACCATTTACTGATCGGTTGACTACGATTCTCCGATCTGAAAGAAGTAATACTGGTTCGTAGTTAACATACATCACTCATCGACCTCGTGAACATGTAGCGTTTCTAGTGATATACGACACTATCGCCTAGTGAGCAACCTGGCCACACAAACTGAAAGTTTTCAATCGAAACTTGCCATCAACTTCAATGGAAATTTATTTTCATCAACCTCATTCAAAATCAGCCCTCAATGATTACAATCAATATCCGTCGTCAACCTCAATAAAAATCTGTCGTCAATAATAATGTCACTTTAATCAGTCAGTGATTGAGTTAGTCACTCACTCATTCATTCACTCACTCAATTATTTACATATGGTGTATGTTCACTCACTTACTCACTCACTCGCTTCGCTCGTTCAGTTATCTCCATATGACGTATGTTCACTCACTCACTCACTCGCTTCGCTCGTGAAGGTCGTTCGCTCGTGAAGCTCGCTCAGTCCTTCTTAGGCATGCCCAAAATCCCCACATTACTCCTCCTCCGACTTCTTCTCCGCCTCAAAACAACCCACAAGCAATACAACCCCCCAATCACAACCACATACCCAAAAAGCCCGTAGTCATGTACATAGTCCATTCCCAGAAGAACTCCCCCATACGGGCTCCCCAACACCTTCCACTTCTTGTAAGCGTCAGAGGTCTTGCGGTCCAAAAAGCTAAACAAGAGCGACTTCAAAGCCGCAGGCTGATTAACCAACTTGTTCCCAGACCCATCAGTCTCCCAAATGTACCTGTTGTCCTTGCTGAGCACAACAGTATCGCCCACACTATACTTATTAGGGTCAAGCTTCCACCCACGCACACGCAGAAAGTCGTCCTTCTTCGACACGTCAAAGAAAGTGAACGCCACGTCCAGCATGCCAAAAAAGTTGGGGACTGCCTTGCGCATCTCAGTGATGATCAGCGCGGTTTCCTCGTTGTTCTTCTTCAACTCCTCCACACGCGCGTCCTTGTCCTCACGCAGAGTAACCATCTGCGCATAGAGGTGCTCCTGCTTGAGGAGATGGTACTCGTGCGCAGCCAAGGACATGTTGTAGAAGGCCTGGTTGGCGTATTTGGCATCGTTCGAGTCAATGAAGGTCACCACAACCTTGTCGTTGCGGTGCTCCTTGTCCTTGGTAAAATACACAGGCAATAACTCGGGTGTCAACTCCTGGTGGAGAGGATACATGTTGGCATCAAGGAACTTGGTGACTTTCTCCACACTACGGATGTCCTCGGGCGCAAAGCTCTGAAACACACGCGTGTACAACATGTTGTCGTGCATCACAAATATGGTAGGGGTGGTGGTAATGGTCGAGGCCAAGAACATGTCCTCATTGAAATCCATAAGCGGCTGGTTCTTGTCATAATGCACATAGTTCACCAAGTTACGGGCTTGAGTCTCGATATTGGACTTGATCTTTTCGTGCTTGGCCGTATACAAGTACATGTTGAACGGCGACTTGGTCACGTACTCCAACAAGTATGGCAAAATACTCTTGTCCTCGTCGGTCACAGTGGCCTCATTGTAGAAAAAGACTACGGACACCTTGTTTTGCAACGGATAGTACAGATCCAAGGGCTTCTGTGGAAGTTCCTTGTGATACTCCATCACATCCATGATACCACGCAACGATAACCTCTCGTACTGGTAGTTTTCGTAGAGCCTGTCAACAAACTCCTTCATCTTCTCCATGCTGACCTCACCAGTGTAGTCCACACGCACCAACCCCACCGATCCCGGCAAAAATGCCACGAACTGCGGGCGTGAACTATGCAGCGATGATGCGAGTCCTGGAAACCCGAGCTCTTTACACGTGTTGGGGTTCTCATGACAGTTGAAATGGTTGGTCTTGACGGTCGACAACACTCTGTTCAGCAACTTGTCCCAGATTTGCTTGATTTCCAAGCAGTCTGTACAGAGGGAGTTGAAGTGGCCCTTTCCCGCCACGTCAGCCTCACTGAATTCCTTGTTGGTGCTGGGGAAAAAGCCCACAAAGTGCATTTGTTCTGCCTTTCCTGCCACGAGATCGAGCATAGCATCTGTGTCCAAGAGTTCCGAGGACGATGGCAAGTCTATGGATCCACTGTCGTACTCTGCAACGGCCTTTTTGAGATACTTTTGCACGTTTTCCGCTGTGCGAAGAAGTGTTCGAGGGTATGAGTCCACAAACTTCAGCTTTCCGGGGATGGGTGTGCCCGAGGTGTCCTTTGCTGGGACATATATCCGCAAAGTTGGGAATGCAAAGATCTCCTCACGCTCGCACAAGTCTCCACTCTCCACACAGTTGACTTGGCGCATTTGAACTTTGAGCTTCTTGCCCATTTCGAGTGACTGTTTGTATGCGCGTTCCCATTCAGGGTAAAACTCCAAACAGTGAGAGCAGTATGGCGAGAAGAACTCTACGAGCGTGAGCATTTCCGAGGTTGTGCTGTCGAAATTCTCCATGTTGAGGTAGGGGGGCATTTCGATGGCGTCAAGGTTGACAGGTGATGGATTTGTTTCATCGTTGGGGTCTTCAGTTTCGCTTGTGGTTGTGTGAGTTGGTTGAGACTCTGGGGTGGTTATAGTGGATAGGTCTCCTGCTGATGATGGTGCTGGGGGCACCAAAGCGCCTAATGCTAGGGGAAGGAGCAAGAGAGCGGCTTTCATGTAGTAGGTGTTTTTATTTGATTTATGGAGTAGGTTTTTTTGGACGAGCGAGTGAACTTCACGAGCGAAGCGAGTGAAGTGAGTGAGTGAGTGAACATACACCATATGGAGATAACTTCACGAGCGAACAAACTGAACGAGCGAACGAACTGAATTAGCGAAGCGAGTGAGTGAGTAAGTGAGTGAACATACATTGTATGGAAATAATTCAACGGGCGAAATGAGTGAGTGAGTGAGTGAGTGAGTGAGTGAGTAACTATATAAGTTAGTAAGTGAGTAGGTAAATGAGTAAGCAAGTGAGTACGTGAGTAAGTGAGTGAGTGAGTGAGTGAGCGAGCGAGTGAGTAACTAAATGAGTCAGTAAGTGAGTAACTAAGTGAGTAGCTAAATGCAAGTAAATAAGTGTAGATGAATTAGTAACTGTGAGCATTCATATATGTAAACATTACTGAGTGACTAAGTGAATATTCACATATGTTAACGTTACTGAATTAGTGAATAAACGTATAGAACATTACTGAACTGTGAGTATTCATAGATTTAGACTGAATAACATACATTTATTCCGAATGAGCAACTTATTATACCAAATAAGTAACATACAGATAACTGAAAAATGAGCAAATATTGTATAAATGAAGCATCCATGGTAGATAAAACTACTCGATAGTCCTCAATAACTCAGAGGTCGCAGTGTCGCAGTGCAGGTACTGCCCTCTATACTACAAGAACTTCACTCACTAATTTAGATATAGGCCTAGTGGTACAGTCTCATGTTATGCATTCAGTATTTAATGTGCAGTGTTCACTGTACCATGAGTGGTGTGCCAGTGATTGAACGTACCAGTGATTGAACGTACCAGCGATTGAATATGCCAGTGATTGAACGTACCAGCGATTGAATATGCCAGTGATTGAATATGCCAGTGGTTAAATATACCCGCGATGTAGTGTCTTTCGTTTCCGTGGTCACTCTACCAATCACTACACCACTATCAACACCCCAATCAATCCAATCATTCAGTAAACCAATTGTAATGAGCGATCAATCAAATCATTCAGCAAACCAAAGTTTATGATCCTTGCAATTCGCATACTTGTTTGAGGCGTTCGAATCTTCACACCATCACACTTCACAATAATATGGAACAGAAAACATATTCTTTCTGTAAACTCAATATACGAGCTAACCGAATTAATTGGTGAATTGTAATATATACTTAGCGCTGGTCTTCATCAATCAGCACCTTTTCATGATAGAGTTAAGGTACCACTCTTGAGCATTTGTACCACTCTTGAGCAGAGTGACGATGCTACCCCTGGATTTCATTTCGACTGAACTTTTTGGCTGCAAATTGCTATTCACTTTGGTTGAAATTTTGGCTGCAAATTGCTATTCATTTTGACTGAATTTTTTGGCTGCAAATTACTATTCACTTTTTCTGAACATCTTGGCTGAACTTTTTGGCACAACTTCGTCTACCTCTGCTTCTATCACTCTCGTTCCTGAGTATAAAACTGTCTCGCTTAGTAATTCGCCGTCCCTTTTGAGTCTTGTTTCTTACTCCACCTAAACATGATTACCTCAAATTTGTCTTCATGCATCATATGTTTGAGTGTAAAATGTGCCTGCTTCATATTGACTCCTCACTATCCATACACTCTGTTCACACTTACTTCACGAGTAGAGCGAGTGAAGTGAGTGAGTGAGATTCTCTCGGTCTCTTCTACTTCTCTTTATCATGTTCACTCGCTCACTCACTAAACTACTCACTATATACTCAATATATACTTACTATATACGCACTGAAATACTTCCTATATACTCACTATATACTCACCATATACTCACCATATACTCACTATATACTCACTGTATACTCAATATATACTCACTATATACTCACTGAGTACTCACTAAAATACCCACCCACTCACTCACTCACTTCACTCGTGAAGTCACTTTACCAACTACACTATCAAACTTTTTACATCTCACGATGTTCTATAGACGTCTATACTCTAGGTCTGGCCAAACACGTATCTAGACGTTGGTCAGCTATGTGGTTACACTGTAGGTAACACTCTGTTGTCACCTATTCTAAGGCATCAGCTTGCGCTCTAGAGTTGAACGCATCATTTCATCGAGGGTCCTCAAGGAAAGGTCATTACCACACATCACATTCTAGTTCACCTCCCTCCTACCCCTGTGAACACAAGAAAAGTAGTTCCTCAATTCCGTAGGCTCTTATAAAGTAGTTTCTCAGTTCCGTAGGCTCTTATAGTTTGGGTTCTCTCAAGCCTCATTATGGTCATGGTTAATTCATTGATCTAGAGCTCTTGTAACATATGTGAGACCTCTCAATGGAGTACCACTGATTTTCCGCTGTTTGAGTATTGCCTTCGCCTGTCCTCTATTTCTCGACTCGCTTAGCAGGAGTGCACAACACAGCGAGTTTAATGATTACCCAATAACAGGATCTTTAACAAGACTGATAAGGCGAACCAAAGCTGACAGTTATCGCTGGCATCACTGGTTACTGGCATCACTTGTTACTGGCATCACTGGACATGGTTAGCATCACTAGCAAAGTCTACCCCTGGCATGGCATGGTTGGGTTTACTTCTGGGTGCACCGACACACTTCGGGAGCTTCCCCTCACACTATAACACTTGTAAACTCACCGCTTCATGCACACCGAAGGCCATAGGTCATGGCACCCAAAATAGCGGTAGCCGTCGTGCTACCATCAATCTGCCAACTTCGAGTATACTGGTACACCTTTCAAGGAGACTCCTCGGTTTGCATAAGACGCCGGTTTAGATCCATCAAATCCGTCAATTCACCAAGTCCATCATTTTCATCATGACCCATCAATTACCACATCCAGTTCTGTCAAAAACTCTCGTCGTACTGGATCTCCACCTAACCCGTTGAACTCTCACTATACTAAGCATTCCCTGAAAATCTCACTATCTTTGACTTTCTCGTGATAACCAGTGAGCTTCTTGAGAAGTTTCCCTAATTGTGTTAATTTGTCGTCCGATCGTTGTGTCGATTAAGACGAACTGATGGAGTCGGTTAAACCCGGTAATACTGAAGAAGTCAATTAAAACTGGTAACACTGATAAAGTCAATCCAAACTGGTATCGCTGATAAAGTCAGTTCAACTTGATAACATTAACTGAGTGTCAGTTTAACCTGGGAACACTAACTGAAAGTCAGCTCAACCTGTCAACACTCAGTGACAAAGTCAGTTAAACCTGGCAACACTACTGACAAAGTCAGTTCCTGGTAACACTCACTGATAAAGTCCGTTCAACCTGGTAACAATCACTGGTAACACTCACTGGTAGTCACTTCAACCTATCAACACTACTGATGAATTCAGTTAAACCTGTCAACACTCACTGATAAAGTCAGTTCAACCTATCAACACTACTGATGAAGTCAGTTAAACCTGTCAACACTCACTGACTTCGTCAGTTCGTGTTAGTTTGTATTCGCCTTCTCCATCAAATACCCCCGAATATACTCAAAACTCACCAACGTCACCGCACTCAGCGGAACAGTCCGCGCCAAGTTGATCCCATACCCAGCATAGAACCCCCGCATACCCTCCTTCCGATAAATCTTCACCACCGACTTGATCAAACTGCTCTCGCGCTTACGATCCTTAGCCGGCTGGATCTGCATGCGTGTTCGCACAATCTCGTGCGGATATGTGATGGTCAGCGCAATCATCTTCGAAAGCGACAGCGCCACTATAAGCTGCATCAATACCCCGCTCTGATCACCGTCACAGTGGAGTATCTGCTTAAGTTTCTCATACACGGGAAAGTGGATTCCCACATGCACGAGTCCAAAAAGCGATGGAACAAGTCCACGGTAGAACGCCCGGAGACCTTCCTCTCTATATATTGTGTGAAAAGCATCAATAGTGCCCTTATAGTACGTTCTTTGTGCCACCAGGTCTTTGGTATCGAAAAGCGTCTTGTTTTTGCCCGTCTGTATCATCAACCTTGTCTTAACAACCCACACTGGGTTCACTGCGATAGACAGCACCATTCCGGCAGTAATTGCCAGTGCACAGTGTGTGATTGCGGGCATATTGAGCCCATATTGCTGGAGCAAATGCGGGTACAATGTCTTAGCCCGCTCATATATGGTGAAATAAATAGTCCAAGTAGGCAAATATCCCACGATGATGGGCACAAGTCCTCGGTAAAGACCTCGTACTCCTTCTTCATGGATGATGGTACGGAATGCTCCTCGGAAGCTCTTGTATTTTACTGAACCAACGGGTTTTGACAGGTCTTTCCGGATCTGGAGAACGGCGCCCTGCGCCTGTAATCGCGTTTTGACCACGTCCAAAGGGCATACTACCACGCCGGCAAGGAATCCGGATGCTGCTCCGGCCACTGTGACCAACTGAGTTTCTGAGAGGCTGTGGAGCGCAGAAGCGAGCTGAGGGTGGACCCGGTGTGCGCTTGCCTCTTCAGACATGTTGTTGCTATTTTTTTAGCAGAGAAAACGAGCGAACGAACTTCACGAGTGAACCAAGGTTTATAGAGATAACTGAACGAACGAGCGAACGAAGTGAGTGAGTGAACCAAGGTTCATAGAGATAACTGAACGAACGAGCGAACGAAGTGAGTGAGTGAGTGAATATACATCATTAGCAGAGATAGTGGACAAACAAATTGAATGAGGAAGCGAATATATCATCTACAGAGATGAACTAACAAATGAATTAAATGAGTGAGTGAGTGAACATCATTATTAGAGATTAATGAACTTATGAAAGAATCGAATGAGGAAGCGAGTGACATGAATGAGTGAATATATATCATTAGCAGACAATACTGGACTTAAGAAGCTAATATATTTATAAATAACTGAACAGACAAATTGAGTGAGTGAATTACTTTATTGCAGATGTTACTAAACGAACCCATTATGAATAATATAGGAGTGTAGAATATGAGATAGCTAGAAAGGTTTTATAGTACTGGACGGGTGAACAACATGACTAAATACCTGGATATAATCATACTATCGCAAAAAGAACTACATTGAAGTGAATTGAATAAACAATAAATAGTAATGGTGCTTACATGAAATACCTCATGCTACTGGCCGTCTGACTTAAACACTGTGGTAGAGTCTGCATTAATAATTGGGTGCATGACTAACATATAGTTTGATATGACTGGAACTTTCTACATTCATCTCAACCTTAACATTAAGGTGCACCTTTTGGTGGTTTAAACTATAAGAATTTGCTTTCTTGTTCCTCGGGACCGCTCGTTTCTTTTTCCTGATCTCGCTAAACGATCCCGGGTTTGTGATATTCTAGTGTTCTTAATCTGTGTATATTGGTTGTATTGATGCTACTGTCTTTCGGTTTCATACTTTTGAGGCATGTTTCATTATTGTCTTTCAATTATCTTGTATCATGTGATCCTATTCATGCATTACCTCATAGAACGAATGAGCGAGTGAAGTGGGTGAGTGAGTGAACTTATATCATATAGATATGAATGCATGACTGTGTAACTGGGATAGATATGACAAAATTATCTTTGACTAACCTTGTGAGGGATTTCACCCTTTATGTAGAATAGTTTGTGTGTTTAGGTATGATTGGCCAGAGAATAGCTTGTGTTACTTGTTTAGGTATGATTGGCCAGAGAATAGCTTGTGTTACTTGTATCTAGGGCATGTTCATAGCTGAATATACACGTAGACTAGGAAGGATCTACGGATCAATCATAGGACATGCTTAGCCTTATTGGGCCGTTGAGCCCGTAAAGGGTATATAATACGCTTATATGCAGTCCTCGTCCTTCAGTACCTTACAAACCTCATGTTACTAAGATTAGCCTCATGTTATTAAGATTAACCTCATGTTATTAAGATTAACCTCATGTTACTTCTGGTTGATCAACCTTGTCTGGATTCTGATTAACCTTATTCTGATTAAGCTTGTATTACCTCCCCGTACTTTCGTTTTTTCCGTATCTCAGTGAACATAACGATTATTCACTCTTTCAGTTACCTGAGTAGATACTGATTGATCTCTCACTCACTTCACTCGCTTTGCTCGTGAAGTTCGTTTGGGAGAGCTAATTTAAACCCAGTGACTCTGTTCTATAGAGATAAAACATACGGTCAATTTCAATTATTCCGTTTCTTAGAACCGTCGCTTATCACATCCCACTTATATACTTATACTAGGGTACTGTATTAAAGTAGGTTTACCAATGTAAGTAAGACCATTTCCAAGATCAATTCCAAGACCATTTCCAAGTTAGACCAATTCCAAGCATCACCAATCTTGTATTCCGAAAATTTCCCCAAACAGCACTGAGAATAATAATGGTAATTAAAACTAATGGGTACCGTATTTACTCCCATAGTTTTGGCTGAGCACTGTGATGGTACCACAAAAGTTACTGAGTATTACGAGTAAGTGCACGAGTAGTATTTTACACCGTTATCACTTACCTTATACATGTGACTTACATTACTTCTATAAATGGATTTAGTTTCATTTTTTTGCAGCCAATCACTTTGCATATCAACAATACAGGACATTACCAATTGAAAGGGCAGAAATTTCATAAGATTACCTATGGATTCCAATTCGAATTAGGGAATGTTTCCGTAAGTTGAATATAAAATGAGAAGCATAACCGAAAGAGCATTTTAGTATGTTGAGTACTTTATGAGGTACTTGTAATCCACCAGATTCTTTACACTACTGATTAACTACGCTGAACTATCCTTACGCTACTGATTAACTACGCTGAGCTATCCTTGATATTGGTAGAATACTCCAAGATCCTTATAACAAGGACAGAAAACAATACACACTAGCACATGATCACTACACCATACAAAAACCTCACTCAACCTATTCTCCACCCTGCTCGTTGTCAAGATATTTATATATTAATGTAATTTAACTAATTTATTCACTTCATTTACTCAATCATTTTCACTAAATCATTCACTAAATTACTCACTCACTCACTCACTCACTCACTAAATCATTCACTAAATCATTCACTAAATCACTCACTAAATTACTCACTAACTAAATCACTAACTAAATCACTAACTAAATCACTAACTAAATCACTAACTAAATCACTAACTAAATCACTCACTCACTTACTTCACTCGCTCCGCTCGTGAAGTTCGCTCGCTCGTTCAGTTATCTCCTTAAAATATTCACTCACTCACACACTTCACTCGCTTTGCTCGTGAAGTTCGCTTCGCTCGCCTTTTGAATCTTTTTTACTTTTCCTTATTCTCCTTCAAATGGTCAAATACTACCTCAAGGTATCGGCTACCCTCGACGCTGTGACCGCCCTCGCTCCCGTGGACACTCCCCAGAACGTCTTTGAATACACCTTCCGCGTAGAGTGCACCAAATGCCGTACAGTCCACCCCAAGCCCGTCGGCATCAACCAGTACGAGCACCACGAGATCTCGGGCTCCAAAGGCGAGGCCAGTTTCGTATTCCGCTGTAAAGAGTGCAAGGCCGAACACTCAGCCAATATTGTTCGCACACAGAAGCTGCTTGAGCAGGATGACAAATCTGCTGCTCTTCTCGAGATCGATGCTAGAGGCTTGGAGTTTGTTGAATTCATACCGCAGGGCGTTTTTACTGTCACTGGTGCGGAGCTGGGCACCAAGTTTGAGGAAGTGGAGTTGGATGATGGCGAGTGGTTTGATTATGATGAGAAGGCGGGTGCTGAGGTGAGTGTGACGGACGTCAAGTGGGAGATAGAGAGGAGCTAAGGATATTCAAAGATAACTGAACGAGCGAACGAACTTCACGAGTGAACTTACATCATATGAGAGGTTACTGAACGAATGAGCGAACTTCACGAACAAAGTGAGTGAAGTGAGTGAGAGTGAGCTTACATTATATTCAGAGATAACGGAACGAATGAGCGAACGTCACGAACAAAGTGAGTGAGTGAGCTTACATCATATGAGAGGTTACTGAAAGAGTGAAGTGAGTGAGTGAGTGAACTTACATCATATGAGAGGTTACTGAACGAATGAGTGAACTTCACGAACAAAGTTGGTGAAGTGGGTGAGTGGGTGATTTATTCAGTTAGTAAGTTTGAATGATTTATTCAGTGAGCATGTTTGAATGATTATTCAGTGAGCATGTTTGAATGATTATTCGGTGAGCATGTTTGAATGATTATTCAGTGAGTAAATTTGAATGATTCATTCAGTGAGGTTATTCAGTGAGGTTATTTAGTGAGGTTATTTAGTGAGGATATTCAGTGAGGTTATTCAGTGAGAACATTCAGTGAGAAGTTACATGACACTCAGTGAGCTATCATGAATATCGTGAAAGTTAGTAGTATGAGGTACTTGTGTATAGCTACAACACTGAAGCTCGTTAAGTGGTGGGACTAAAGTATTGACTTTATGGCAAGCTAAAGGTAGTTTTTAATACATTCTAGGACATTTTCTAGAAACTTTCTTCTCATTTACTTCGCAGATCGCTCGTGAAGTTGCACATATAAACTTCACTCATTTACTTCACTCGTTTTCCTCGTTCAGTTACACATATATAGTTTATTCATTCACTCCCTTCACTCGTTTTGTTCATTCAGATCGCTCGTTCAGTTATCCTTATCATAATGTGAATTCACTCACTCTAAAATCCAATTCTGGACCAGTAAAGCTGTTGCAAAATAGTGCTACAATATTTGTAGAAACAGTTCACTAACAAACAACACTGTAACAAGAGTACCAGATCAGAAGTATTCAAGTTCAGAAACCACCAAGACTCGAGAAACTTTATAGATAGAGAAAAGATGACAGGTTAAATGGAAGTGTAGATCCACAAAAGTAATCCAGGAATTAAGAAGTGATGAACCAGTGGAAATCGATAATCCGATATAACCCACTAAAATCAATAACCCAATCAATAACCCAATCAATTACCCAATCAATAACCCAATCAATAACACTAAAATTTTTTATCAATAATAGTGTTAGGAATCTCACACTCTAGTGTAGGAAAAACTTGTACTACGTGTTCATTCATAAAGATACTCAATGTCATATTTATATGTCTGAGATCCTGTTACTTCTGCTCAGGCAGGACTATGACCTACCTAAAGGTCATACCTCGTTCAATCGAGCCTTAGAGCCAGTATATCTGTTCCGGTATATCTGTTCCAATATATCTTACCCAGCCATCTCCTTACCCAATGCTGGCTAACTCACTGTTCCCTCCTAGCATTATAGAGTCCATCGTGGAGTTGTCCTGTATGCAGTCCAAACACCCCCTAACCGTAAAAACCCACTAAAATCAATATAACCCAGTGCAAATTGGTATACACGCAGCAGAATATATAGAGGTGCCTGAGTGAGTGATATACCCAGGTGAGTGAACCTACTGTATAGTGAGTAAAGTAGAGGGATCGCCATCACTCCCTTACTTCACTCGCTCCGCTCGTTCAGTTCGTTATGAGTACCTTACTATAAATTTTACTCACTCACTCACTTCACCACTCACTCACTTCACCACTCACTCACTTCACCACTCACTCACTTCACCACTCACTCACTTCACTCGCTTTGCTCGTGAATTTCGCTCGTGAAGACCCTTTCCTACGTCATGCCGGCACATGGGTTGAAATCTCGGACTTCATATGTCCTCGGACTGAAAACCCGAATTAAATGTCCTTTTTGTACCACTATAATTACTCTGACGTAATTGGCTACTGAGGTTTTAGGCAGTCAGGTTTTCGCTTCGGTCATCCGTTACCAAGTTGTTTTCGATACATCTCTGGCAATAAAGCCAATCACTACCCAACTCAATTGTTACACAATTACTCAATCACAATTCATAAACTACCATAATAAATTGTCTGGCTCTATTTATATGGCTTTCATGGCTTTCATCTGGCTCTTTTATCTGGCTCTTTTATCTGGCTCTTTTATCTGGCTCTTTTATCTGGCTCTGTTTATCTGGCTCTGTTTTATCCACCCCCATCTCATCCACCTCCCATTCCACCCCATCCCATGAAATATCTCCTCCATTTACCTGCACACCGCTTATTTCACTCCCTTCGGTCAAACCGAAAATCAACTAAACCCCAACTTACCATACCATTACTCTCTTCATTCCTTTCATAAACCACCAATTGACCTCGCCGGTCATACCTGCCAAGACTCCCCGACCAATTCTCCCCCGTCCCCAGAAAAACCGCTCCTTTTGTCCCCTTCTCACCTCCTTCCTAATTCGTCCTTTCCCGGATCCTGCGGACTGCGCATAATTCGCAGCAATCAAGCCCCATATATAAGGCGCAACAGCCGTCGATTAGACACCAACCAAAATGGGATTATCCGACGCTCTCACACAACCCGTAAACGACGCTATCAAGGACGTGTCGCAAAAGGTCGAAAAGGCCACCGGTGGCTCTGCACCTTCTAAACCCGGCATCCAGCTCTTTAGCCCAGAGTACTACGCCGCATGTACTTTGGGTGGTATCGTTGCCTGTGGCCCCACACACTCTGCTGTGACCCCACTTGACCTTGTCAAGTGCAGAAGACAGGTCGATGCCAGTTTGTACAAATCCAATGTCCAGGGCTGGAAGACAATCTTGAAAACCAAAGGTGACTCCATCTTCACCGGTTTGGGTGCAACTTTTATTGGTTATTCTTTCCAAGGTGCCGGTAAGTACGGATTTTACGAATACTTCAAGAAAACATATGCAGACCTCGTTGGCCCACAATTCGCCGAGAACTACAAGACTGGTGTGTACCTTGCTGCTTCAGCTTCTGCAGAATTCCTTGCAGATCTCGCATTGTGTCCGTTGGAGACCATCAAGGTGAAGACACAGACCACGATTCCTCCATATGCTTCGGGTGTTGTTGATGGTTGGAAGAAGATCACTGCTACTGAGGGAATTGGAGGTTTGTACAAGGGTTTGGTTCCATTGTGGTTTAGACAGATTCCATACACAATGGTTAAGTTTGCGTCTTTTGAGAAGACTGTTGAATTGATCTATCGCTACCTTGGTAAGCCTGTATCTTCTTACACTCCATTGGAGCAGACAGGAGTTTCTTTCCTTGGTGGTTACATTGCTGGTATTTTCTGTGCGGTCGTTTCTCACCCTGCCGATGTTATGGTGTCCAAGGTGAACTCTGATCGCAAGGCTGGTGAATCCATTGGGGCTGCTTTGGGTAGAATTTACGGCAAGATTGGATTTGCGGGTGTGTGGAACGGATTGCCTGTGAGAATTGTTATGATTGGTACTTTGACCGGTTTCCAGTGGTTGATCTACGATTCGTTCAAGGTTTATGTTGGTTTGCCAACCACTGGAGGGCATTAGAGGGATAGAGGTAGAGGGAGGATAGAAGGGGAGTAGTGAGTAATGAGAGTGAGCAAGGGGAGGGGAGAATAGACTGAGAATAATGAATGAGAACAGAATAGAGTAGATATGATGAGAACAGAATAGAGTAGATATGATGAGAACAGAATAGAGTAGATATGATGAGAACAAAATAGAGTAGATTCAATGAGAACAAAATAGAGTAGATTCAATGAGAACAAAATATACACTAGATTGATAGATTGTGAATGACAATAAGAATGTTAGGGATTTCACACTCTAGTATAGGAAAGACTGGTAACTAACTTGTTTATTCATATAGATTTTCACTGTCATATTTACATCTGTGTCTGAGCTCCCGATACTTCGGCTCAGGCAGGGCTATGGCTGACTAGAAGGTCATGCCTTGTCCAATTAAGCCTTAGAGTCAGCAGAGCTGTCTCTATCGGTCTCTCCCGGCCAGCTCCTCACCCCAGGAGAGGCTGGCTAACTCATTGTACGCTCCAAGCATTATAGAGTCCATTGTGGAGTATTCTTGTATGCAGTCCAAGCACCCCCCTAACCTCACAAAGAATGAATAATTAGTGCAAACGGAGCTGAGAATAAAAAGGGCAACTGTCCAAAACTCAATTGAATAATAGGCAAATATCCGGAGCCCAGAATGAATAAAAGGTAAATAACCAACTTAACTTCTGACTAATTAATGTATATTGGAGCCAGGTCGATAGGAAACACCGAAAGGACCTGATAAAAAAAGTGGGAAAAAGTACACTGCACTCACTAATTGCGAAGAAGCATATCGATGTCAGGGTACTTTCGCAATCAAGTAACAACTACCTCAGACTTCGCAGAATACCATTAGCAGCAGCTTTTTTGTTTCACCGTGAAAAAGTCAATGGTTAAGAATAGCTAGTGTGTCGTTGGAGCAGAATTATAGTTTAAAACCTTTGGATGTATTCAGCCTGAGAGAAATATGACGTGAGTTTGATTTTGAAATATCAACCTAGATTTACACAATTCGGGTATATAGCCCATGTTTTCATCTGGGTTGTATGTTTCTATGCTACCCGTTGCTACTAGAGTCATCTGGAGATATTTAGTTCGTTAGTGAGTGGGCGAGTGAGTGAGTGAGTGAGTGAGTTAATAAGTGGGTGAGTGAGTGAGTGAGTGAGTTAATAAGTGGGTGAGTGAGTTTATGAGTGAGCGAGTGATTCTGTTCAGTTATCTCTGTATATTATTCAAATTCACTCACTCACTCACTTCTCTCGTGAGGTTCGCTCACTCAATCAGTTATCTCCATATATTATGTTTGTTCACTCACTCGCTCACTTCTCTCGTGAGGTTCGCTCACTCATTCTGTTATCTCCATATATAATGTTTGTTCACTCGCTTCGCTCGTGAAATCGCTCACTCGTTCAGTTTTCTCTACTTGTTTTCCGCCGACTAATACTTGTGTACATCCCTGTCAAGCACTCTTCTACCTCAGGTGGCTTTTGTAAACCCTGTATACTATTACAAAAGATTACAGCTTTTTCTTGTACCCTTTGTAATATTTCCGGCAAAGTGAACTTATTCAGCCGTTCGCCCCAACTACTCAGTTTTTTCTTCTTTTGGAACCGTACATTTTTTCACCCCCATATTTTGCAACCATTCCTGTATACAGTGTTATCACAGTAATGTGGTGGTTGTTGTCTATGGTCAATGAAAGAGCCCAACCAATACCATAGTTTCACCAATACCATAGTTTCACCAATACCATAGTTGGAGGATTTTGTGCCCTTTTTTTACTTGAAATGAGTGAGTGAGTGAACTAGTTTACATAGATATAACTGAACTAACTTCACAAGCGAAGCAAGTCAAGTGAATGAGTGAACTTGTATAGATATAACTGAACGAACTAATATATAGATAACTGAACGAACTAATATATAGATAACTGAACGAACTAATATAGATATAACTGGACGAACTAATATAAGTATGACTGAACAAACTAGTATATGGATAACTGAACGAACTAACTTCATGTTCACTCACTCACTCCACTCTTAACCCTCTTCAATTCTCATTCATTTAATTTCTGCTATGATGTAAGTTCACCAACTCACTCACTAAATGTTGACTCACTCACTAATGTAATGTTCACTTCTAAACGGGGAAATGGCACAAAGAAGTATATGAGCCGCAGTAATTTGATAGGAGCTAATACCTCAAGGCGTCTTGGTTGTTAAACGAGCGAGGTAAAAGGGAGAGGCAAGTGGAGTGGTTATGGGTAAACAAGGGGAAAGTTATTACTAAGCGAGGAAACCTATATCTTGATAGTTTTGATCATTGGCAGTTATTCGATTTATGTTAACATAACAGTCTATGTTAGAGGTCAGTTATCTAAGTTGACAACATTCATTGTATATATATTAATAACCCAATCTATCTCAATATAATCAGTCTATCCCAATGTATTCAATCTATCCCAATGTATTCAGTCTATTTCAATCAGTCTATCTCAATACTATCCAATCTATATACTGTTCAATTTATCTCAATACTATATAATCTATATACTGTTCAATTTATCTCACTATCCAATCTATATACTGTTCAATTTATCTCAATACTATCCAATCCATTTTCACTAGTGCTTGTATCTATCCACATCACCCAATAATAACATCTCCCTTCTTGTCAATTATCAAGCTCTAATGTACCAACAGATCCTGATTTAGGCTTTTTTAAACTTCATTATAGGAATAATCACGTGTGTTACTCTTACTCAACAGCTCGTGCACATTACGTCAAGTCAGCAGATTACACACATAACGCCATATATTCCAGCTAAAGCATTATGAGTATGCTGGAGGTTTTACCTCAGAATAATAACTAACAACCTCAAATAGTCCAAATAATTGTAAGGGCCTGAAGGGTATTGTGTACTGCATGCAAGACTCCTCTGAATAAGTAACATAAAGTCCGCAAACTAGTACTCTCAGACATCTATTGGACAAATCCTAGCCAAAGCCAATAGTGCAAGGCCGTTCGTCCGGGAGTTACTAGGTATAACCCCGCTCGATAGCTACGCTAGACCCCGCTCGATAGCTACGCTAGACCCCGCTCGACTCGGCTATAAATACATCTAGATAGCCTTTCTGAATAAACAAGTTAGTGTAAGGTACTGGAAGTACAAGGACTGCATAGAAGCCTATTCTACACCCTCTACTAACAGTCGCTGGCTCAATGGCCCTATAAGGCCAGGCATGACCTGTGAGGGGTCCCTAGACCCCTCATAGCCCACGTGTCTGCCCAGCTATAAATATGCCTTAGATATCCTACCTGAATGAACAAGTAACACACAAGCTATTCTCCGACTTAAAGGGTGGAATCCCTGACAGTTAGCTACAAGTAAATTCCCCAACTATAGCGTGAAATCCCTAACAATGTATATCATTTTAAAATTAGGGCCTATTATTCCAGGGTAGAAATCGAAATCTATACTTCTTTTATTTCATATTGAAAGACCTCCACTTTCTTAGTAAAATCCTGAATGCAAAAACCTTTTATCGTATACACAGTACTACTCAGTTGGGTCATACGGGATGCAACTCTAGATACTGCGTTTTTAGATTCTCGCGAATAAAGATTGCACCAGTGAAATGCTCTCCCACTGTTCAATTGGTTGCAAACTGTGTCGATATCTTTTAACATGTGTATTGCCAGTTTGGGTTACACAGCTTCCATTATATATTACTGTTCAACTTTCGATTGAACATAAAATCCCAACTTGTCTCTACTCTCATTCTTTCCTCCCTTCACACCTTGTATTACTCTCATTCTTTCCTCCCTTCACACCTTGTATTACTCTCATCTATACTCTCGCCTATGACTCACCTGCAGTTCTTCACCTTATACCCACTGCCCCTTCTTCACCTATGTCCCTTCTTCACCTCATACTCCCCATCACCTCCTTATATTACCTTCACCTTCACCCCTCTATTACCCCTAACTCCACACATTCTTAAACAAATCCTCGTCCAATGCAGGCGCAGCAGTAGGCTTCCACTGGCTTGGAACCACATCGCTCCACTCATTGTTTTGTGCCGGAGCCTTCTGTGCATACGTCCCACCAATATTCAACCCACTCAAAGAGCTCGTCAAATCGTTGTTAACCGAAGTACTAGATGCATTCGCTTTTCCAATCGTGGATGTGGTGCTGAGTGCAGGAGTGCCACTGGAAGTGTTTCCATTGGGACTATTGTAATCATTACTAGAAGCATAACCAGTAGGGCCATTGTTAGAAACATAACCAGTAGGGCCATTATTAAAAACATAACCAGTAGGACCATTGTTAGAAACATAACCAGTAGGGCCATTTGCAGCCAGCACCGGGCTAGCTGTCTGTTGTGGACGAATAAAACTCTGTGAAGAAGATGGAGACGAGTACAATGACAAAATGGACTTCTTCAAGTCTGGTCTTGCACCCATACTTCCTCCAGTAGACTGGGCAGACTGAGGTGTCCGAGTCTGGGGCGTCTGTGGAGCAGAAGCAACCTTTGGTGACGCCGATGCAGATGTGAAAGCCCCAAAATCGTCAAGAAGATTAACAGACGAAGATTTGGAACAAGATTCAGGTTGTTTTGCATGGTTTGAAACAGGTTGTTGGGCAGAAGTTGTTAATCCGGTCTGCCTAGATTCGGGTTCCTTACTCTCAGCAGGTTTGGCTTTTGCCTTGACACTCATGGGGTCTGGAACATGCGATGAAGCAGCCCACTTCTTCATATCATACTTGGTTCTGATAAAGTTTTCAATCTTCAGTTCGTTGGGAATATATCCATCAGGCAACTTGCTCTCCCAGAACTCATTACACTTGTCATTACCCCACTTAACCATCAGTTCAATCTGCTCATCAGTCCACGCATCAAGATCAACGGACTTGACCTTGGAAATGTGCGTGCCCATGCTTCTGTGAATGCCTGAGCATCTAATGCAAATGAAACACCCCAAGTTCCATGACGCCCATCTGGGGTTCTTTGATGTCTTACAGTCGACGCATGTCTTATTGGCCGGTTCCTTGAGAAGCTGTCTTAGAATAGCTTTATGTTGCTCGGAGTGCACCTTTTTGCTCGATGGTAAAGGCCTGCTCATGTTGTGTTGAGAAATTGAATGTTTTGCTGTCATCGGATTGGTCACGTGAAAATAATACGGAGACACGTAATGAGATAAGGGAGGGATAATTATGTAAGGGTACTTTAAGAAGATTGAATTGCAACTAGGGATGCGTGTAAATATAAGAGTACATGATGTGGTTGCTGAATAGGTGAGTAAAAGTATAGTGAAGAGAGGATTATAGATTAGGCATAAATGTGAAGAGGGCATATGCATGGAAAACGGATACTGAACAGATAATGAAAACATTCAGTACTGAACAGACATTAAGAAACATAAGCCCTATACTGAACAGAAAAACATTAAAATGAATACATGCCCTAACTGATCAGAAAAACATTAACATAAGCCCTATACTGAACACAACACTAACTAAAATAAATACATGCCCTAACTAAACAGAAAGACATCAACATAAACCCAATATAGAACAGAGACATTAACTCAAGTCTATACTGAACAGAAAAGACATTAACTTTAACCCAATACGAACAAAAGGAATTTAAATAGAATAAACATTAGCCCTGTCATGAAGAACCTTAAATAGTAGTATGAGCAAAAATATGCTGAAAAACTCACCGAGCATTGTAAAACTAAACATGAGTAATTCTATATAAAACCCTACTCAAGGACCTTAAATAAATGGCAACCATGCTGAAACTGCTGAAGAACATTACACAGTAAGCACCAGCAATTTTTAAAACTCTCATTGAACTAAAAGCTAAATGGATTAAGCTTCATCTATAATCAACACCTTGTATAATAAGCAACATTTTCTATTTAAAGAATACTGAAACATATACCAAAAATCACAAAAACCGTGATATGTACACTAACGCCACCACAGATATATCCGATATACCCAACATCCTCCTCTTCCGCCTTGAACTTTGGAAAAACTGAAACAAAAACAACCTTTTTCTATTTTTTTATTGGTCTTCACGTGACTGAATTAAAGTACATCTACCATCGAGCGTAGTCCACATTATGGATAGCAAACCCGGGCACGCTCCCCTGCATGCGAATACAAACGAATCCCCTTCTAGTGCCGAACCCGAGACTACAACCAGGTACCTTTCACTAAGCGAGGTTGAAAAACATCATACCCCCTCAGACTTGTGGATGGTGATCTTCAACAAGGTATACAATGTCACAGACTTTGCCCAAGATCACCCTGGTGGTGTCGAAGTCTTATACGAGTGTGGAGGTGTGGATGCTACAGAGGCGTTCGAGGATGTTGCTCACTCGAACGACGCTGTCAACATGCTTGCCCCCTATTATGTCGGAGATATCCGTCCATCGGAAGAGATAGCGTACAACAATGTGCGAGTACCACGAGATATCATGAAAGTTCGTCAAGAACAGCCCGTCAATAGGTTTACCATACTGAAAAAGAAGCAAAAGAAGCTACGGAAGATGATGGAGAAGCTTGCGTTTTATTGTTTGGTGTTCTTCGTGTTACTTTTAGCATTTCTTTGCATAGGTCTTCAGAAGATCAAGTGGAGTTATCATATACAGTCGGTTATGTGAGAATAGCAGCTTTTAAGCGTGGCATGGATGAGTGCATAAACAGGGCATTTACTAAGGACTTTGAGCTAGTGGGCGTATAGGTGGGGCATCTACCTTATTTTATAGACTAAATAGAATCATTTAATAGACTGGGGCTGTTGTCAATGGACAGTCAGTTCCCAATAGACAGTTACAAAGATAAAGATGTGGTTATAAGTTTACTTCTATTGTGATTTTTGCTCTATTCATTATTGTCTGTTATACTTTACTGTTAGATTTATTGTTAGTCTTGCTGTTAGATTTACTGTTAGTCTTGCTGTTAGATTTATTGTTAGAGAGACTTGTTGTTAGATTTAGTGTTGATCTGCTTAGTCTTACTGTTAGTGGGAGGCCGTCATCTAACTACCGTCATTTTACTATTTTTCCCCTGCTCTTCATTGTTTTACTTACCCCTGTACATCTTCTCTATATATATTCCTTTTCTATTTAATGCCATTTGCCAAGATAATTGCTGCTCTCCTGTGAACTAATCAACCTCGCAGAATACACTCATCTACTAAGTGACCTTAACCTCACAGTTACAGACACTCACCAAAGCCCAATGGTATGAACATCCATCGCGGCCATAGTATAAGTCTGCCACCGCCTCGAAAGAATCGTGCGTTGCTTTTTTAGAACGGGCAATAATGACCGTGGCTTACGCCAAAAATTGAAACAAAAAATAAGCCCGATACGGGGGTCGAACCCGTAGCCTTTTGATGTCCTTATTAAGAGTCAAACGCTCTACCGATTGAGCTAACCAGGCTTTTTTATAAAAAAACATTTAGTTCTATTTGGTAGGACATTCTCTCATCTCTAGCTGCGCTAGGGAGTGGTTATTCCAACTAAGGTAACATGTTCCTTGTTACCCTAGTTCACTCCTACAGGTGGGGGCAAAACCCCCTTATATATCATATACACTGACCTGTCCTCCTCCCCTTATTCTGTTCTTGCGTAGCTTTCCCCCGGTCATATGATCAGTGGTGTCACTGTATGTCGATCCACATCGCAAAGTCATCTCCCGCTAGGGTTACCCCCGTTGGAGATAACATCAGCTTGTTGTAAGAAAGATGAATCTGTGTATTTGATTACATTTATATGAAGCTTATTTAAATATAGACTTCTATCAATTTCAGGGTTTCCACCCTTTAGGTCAGAGAATAGCTGATGTTTTACTTGTTTATTCAGGCAAGATATCTAGGTCATATTTATAGTAGGGCATTTAGTCCTAGGCATGCGGCATTTTCTACGGGCCGAACAGGGCCGTGCACTGGCCGCGATGGTCATAAGTATGACCTCTTAAACTCGAGTAGTCTTATATGCAGATCTAGTACTTCCAGTACCTTACAATCAAGTGTAATTTATATTTCATGTTAGTATAGGAATGATAAGTACCTTATACTTTAAAAACTCTTCACATACATTCTAAAGGCGTCAAAATATGTATCCCCTCGTACTATTTAGATTTGCATGCTAATATCATACAACGATATCCTGTCATTTACGAGTGAGCGAACTAAACGAGCGAAGCGAGTAAAGTGAGTGAGTGAGTGAACAAATATCATATATAGGGATAACTGAGCAAGCGAACGAAATGAAAGAGCGAAACCAGTAAAGCAAGTGAGTGACAAATATCATGTATAGAGATAACTGAACGAGCGAACGAACAGAACGAGCAAAGGACCTACCATTTACTTACCCAACATTGAGTAATCCTGAACAGTGCAATTAGTGGTTGATCTATGTTTATCCAGGATCATTAAAAGAGTACCACTTAAATTTGAACTGTTGACATAGGCTCTGCGCTCACTGAAGGTATACATGGTGAAAAGAACACATGAATCAAACACAATCCTTCCTGTCCCTATCCCTCTATTTTTCTTTTAACCACCCTTTCTCAAGGGTGATGCGGTGGCTCAATGGTAGAGTTTTGGATTCCAAATCCAACGGTTGCAGGTTCGATTCCTGTCCGTGTCAATTCCTTTCTTTTTGCTTTTTTTTGTCTTCATAAAAGATGGCAACGATATATTTTTGACTGATAACCGTACTTCTAGTAATGTCGGATGAGGAGTTTTACAGTGAAGAATCTTACGAATTTGAATTTGAAGACGATGATGACGATATTGATGGAGAGAATGCACTGAACGACCACCTGCCTACAGAGAATGAGACCGCATCTCTCGAGACAATGTATTACAATGCAAAAGGATTGAAGTATGACAATATCAATGCTGCTGTGGAAGCATTGCGCAAAGTTGCCACGGCTCCAGCATCTTCTGCTGATGATGTAAAATACTCCTTCAAGTCGCATAAACAGCTTGTTAAGATCTCGTTCAACGAGGGTAACTTTGACGATTCATTGCTGGGTATCCGGGGGATGCTCACGGTGTTACCAAACGTTGCAGGTACATACGGGGAAGAATCCTTAAATAAGTTGGTTTATAACCTATCAACAGCCGCAAACCCAAAATTCATCAATGAGCTCTACGACATTGTTTTACAGTTTTTGAACCTGAATTCTTTGCCAGAAACAGCTGGTTATGACCGTCTATGGTTGAGAATCAGTGTGAATAAGCTAAAGCAGGCCTTGGAAGATGGGAGACTTGAAGAGTGTGCTCGTTTGATCTCTGACACTCGTGCAAAGCTTGAAACTGTATCCGAGTTTAACAAAAAGCATTACCTTTTGGACGTCATTGCTGCAGAAATCGAGTACTTGTCGCTTCTAACACCTTTGAATTTGACCAAGCTCAACCACTTGTATAAGCAAAGCTTGGAAATCACATCAGCAGTAACGCATCCACGCTTGGTTGGAGTAATACAAGAATGTGGGGCAAAACTTTATTTTTACAAGAGCAATTATGAAAAAGCACGTTTGGAGTTTTACGACTCCTTTAACAGCTATGACGAAGCAGGATCCCCTTTGAAGAAGAAAATCCTCAAGTATCTCACTTTATGTTCGCTTTTAACGGAGAATCAATTCAACCCCTTTGAGTCACAAGAAACAAGCACATATTCCACACTTCCCGAGTATGCACAGCTTATGCGACTAATAAGAGCTTATGATGACTCGAATTTGTCGGAACTCATCAATGTAATACAAGACATAACTTCCTCCAACGACCCTTTGGCGAAGGACGATATTTTTTTGCATGCTTCCAAACAAATTGTGGTCAACTTGAAGGCAAAACTGATAAAGAACTACTTGAAGGCTTACAAAACTATCAAGCTCGACTATTTGCTGCAAGAACTACAATTGCCACCTATAGAGCTAGAGAATCTTTTGAGGCGATTAGTCATCACTGGAAAGCTCCTGAATGTTAAGCTAGATTTCGTTCAGGGAGTAGCAGTATCCGAGGGTGCGAGTACATCGTATTTCCCTTTGTCAGTGAGTCCTAAAGAAATACAATACAACATGAAAATGGCGTCTGTGGCAAATGTTCAGTCAGTGGCTGCACAAACCACCATTGATAGCATGGAAATTGACCGCCCAAAGCAGCACACCTCAAAAAGAGACATCAATTCTTTCCTATACACGGCTGAAAAGCCAGCATCTGAGGTCGACGGGCTTAAGCTTGTTGAACAGTGGTTTCTGTATGTCTACTCATGCATTCCTACTCCCGTGAAGAATGTTTTGTCCCAAAAAGACCAAGTAGTATTTGAGCAAAAGGCAGAATTGGCAGATGCAGCTGGTACGACTTCCAACCAAGCCAACGACGATTCCGTTCTCAACACACAACTGGGTATTTTGAGCTCAACCATTGAAAATGAAGAAGGGAACGATGATGATGGATCACCAGATAACATAAAAAGAACAGACATATTGGCTACTTGGCTCAATGAGCTCTCGAGCTACCATTCTACAATGATTTAGGTGAGAAACACAAATTCACATATGGTAATTTACATACTACTACGCGTAAATTTGGGTCCGCTGGGTATATAAGATGAGCAGCGGAAGAAATTTTAAAAAAATCATGAACTAAATGTATGTACAATTAGTACCACAAATGATTATTCTTATGCGTTATCGTCATGATACTTCCAGATATATTACATGGCAGGAGCTTGAAATCATCTAACGCGAAATGAAGTGGAAGCTATTTTGAACATCAACTAACTTAAACAGTCGTCCATACATACACTTGCCCAACTAAAAAATGGGGATTCCACCGTGCTCTCGCCAGTATGCTTTGGAGCATGTGGTAAGAAGCCAAGGCTCGTATTGAATCTCTTTGTAACGTAATCGTATACTTGTAAGAGAAGCCTATGAGGAATACTTACAAAGAATATCCACAAGGAAAACTTGAAACAAGCACCTCTTCTCTTGAAGAGGTGAAAATCCGTTGTAAATATAGGGGCCATTGGAAATTTTATCAACTTAATGAAAAGTTAATAAAAAATGATTCCGCCCAGGATCGAACTGGGGACGTTCTGCGTGTTAAGCAGATGCCATAACCAACTAGACCACGCAACCTTTTTTATGAGAAAATATGTATTTCTATTTGGGACGAAATTCTCTCATCTCTAGTTGCGCATGACCGGGAGAACGCGGATCGGGTTCAGAATAGGAGGAGGAAGGCATTGTTTGTAGAGGGGGTTTTAATTTGATTTTACCATGGACTACCTTTGTTAGTGGTAGTAGAGAATTCTCCTCCTGTATAGTAATACATCTATATAAAAAAAAAAAAAGGGAATTGTAAGGTACTCGTGGTATCCCTGACAGGAATGGCTATTCCAACTAAGGTAACGTGTGTCGCGCAACCATTCTGTGTTTAAAAACATTTTCATACTTTACACTTATTCTGGTATAACAAAACGGGCATTTCGTTGGACATACTTGCAAACAGAAGTCTGTATATGCAGTTTATGAATAGTTTCGTTAATGATAAAAAAACTAAATGAATAACGGAGGACTCGCTTCAAGTTTAAAAAAAATGTAAACCGCAAATAAAAATCTAACCAAACCAGACTATTTGAGAAGTGTCTACCCTGATTATTCACAGCATAGTATTAATGACGTTTTAAAGCGCGGCAGGATAAATGTTCTATATTTTATCAAACGTGATATTTCCAGAGCATTCCCCGAATACATCTCGGAAATTTTATTTCAAAAGTAAAAAAGAATGATTCCGCCCAGGATCGAACTGGGGACGTTCTGCGTGTTAAGCAGATGCCATAACCAACTAGACCACGCAACCTTCTTGTTGAAAGGAGCTCAAATATAGATAGAGATGGTTCTGGCCTATATAACGATTCTTTTTCAATATTAGGTCTTTTGATACAAAATAATTGACCACTGAGAACTAATTATTCATTCTGTATTGTCAATATATATGTATATAGTTTCCTCATTTGTATATGTATGAAACTACAACATGATCTCAATTTTGTACATTCCTTTTTGGGTGCGAAAATATATAGTAGAAGCTGAATCAATTAAAATAATGAATCTTTACTTCTCAGTAGAACAAAAAATGCATCGAATATCTTGATGAAACTCTGAATAATTGAAGCAATATTCGGTCTCTAGAACAAGTAAGCCAATGGAATCAAAGCCATTGCGTAAACGGACATACCCATAATGCCAGCAGAACCTTCAAAAATAGAAGCAGTTGAGATTCCACTTGGAGCAGCAGAAGATGGAGCAGATGCGGTGCTCAAAGTTGTGGCAGGAGCAGACGACTTAGGAGCAACCGTGGAAGTTGGAACAGTAGTTTCTGGAGTAGCTGGGGTAGTCTCTGGAGCAGCGGAAGTTGGCTTCTCTGGTGTAGCTGGGGTAGTCTCTGGAGCAACAGAAGTTGGCTTCTCTGGAGTAGCCGGGGTAGTTTCTGGAGCAGCAGAAGTAGGAACATCAGTTTCTGGACACACAGTGGTGTACTCAGTAACTTCTCCGTTCTTAGTAACAGTCGTCACGATAGTTGTCAATGGGACAGAAGTGGAAGCACCGTGAGACTCAGTCTCTGGCTTAGCAGAAGTTTCTGGAGCGGTTGTAGGAGCTGGAGTAGTTGGGGTGACATCGGTCTCTGGGCAAACAGTGGTGTACTCAGTCACGCTATCGTTCTCAGTAACAGTGGTCACGAAAGTGGTCAATGGAACTGAGGTGGAAGCACCGTGAGACTCAGTCTCTGGCTTAGCAGAAGTTTCTGGAGCGGTTGTAGGAGCTGGAGTAGTTGGGGTGACATCGGTTTCTGGGCAAACAGTGGTGTACTCAGTCACGCTGTCGTTCTCAGTAACAGTGGTCACGAAAGTGGTCAATGGGACTGAGGTAGAAGCACCGTGAGACTCGGTCTCTGGTTTAGCGGAAGATTCTGGGGCAGTGGTAGCTGGAGTAGTTGGGGTGACATCGGTCTCTGGGCAAACAGTGGTGTACAGAGTAACGTAATCATCCGTGGTGACAGTGGTCACAAAAGTGGTCATTGGAACCGAAGTAGAAGCACTGCTCGAGTCCGACTCTGGCTTAGCGGAAGTAGTTGGGGTAGTAGTAGCTGGGGTAGTTGGTGTAACATCAGTCTCCGGGCAAACAGTGGTGTACAGAGTAACGTAATCATCCGTGGTGACAGTGGTCACAAAAGTGGTCATTGGAACCGAAGTAGAAGCACTGCTGGAGTCAGTCTCGGTAATAGGACAAACAGTGGTGTACAGAGTAACGTAATCATCGGTGGTGACAGTGGTGACAAAAGTAGTCAATGGAGTTGATGGCTCAGCAGAAGAGGATGGCTTAGCAGAAGTAGATGGTCCAGCAGAAGACGATGGCTTAGCAGAAGACGATGGTCCAGCAGAAGACGATGGCTTAGCAGAAGTAGATGGTCCAGCAGAAGACGATGGCTTAGCAGAAGTAGATGGTCCAGCAGAAGACGATGGCTTAGCAGAAGTCGATGGCTCAGCTGGGGTGGATGGTTTAGCTGGAGTCGATGGCTCAGCTGGGGTGGATGGTTTAGCTGGAGTCGATGGCTCAGCTGGGGTGGATGGTTTAGCTGGAGTCGATGGCTCAGCTGGGGTGGATGGTTTAGCTGGAGTCGATGGCTCAGCTGGGGT
>JAJLWI010000061.1:0-83126 GCA_030674215.1 Kodamaea nitidulidarum | reverse complement strand
AGTGAGTATGTTACTGAATGAGCTAACGAACTTCACGAGCTATGTGAGTGAGTGAGTATGTTACTGAATGAGCTAACGAACTTCACGAGCTATGTGAGTGAGTGAGTATGTTACTGAATGAGCTAACGAACTTCACGAGCTATGTGAGTGAGTGAGTATGTTACTGAATGAGCTAACGAACTTCACGAGCTATGTGAGTAAGTGAGTAAGCGAGCGAACTAGTATAAAAGAATTTTACTGAATGAGTTAACAAACTTTCCTTGAAATCCCGTGGGGCGTTTGGTATTTGAGAATTGATGAGGGTAAGTTAGCGAGTAGAAGAAAAACAAGGTGAGAGTGTAGGAAAGGTGATAACATGATGAAAATGTGAACTTTTAAAAAAAGGTGAAATTTGGAAAAGGTTAATGTTTGGAGAATAAATGGAAAGATGAATGTTCAGAGAATAAGTGGCTGTTTGGAGAAAAGCTAAATCTTTAAAAGGTGAAGTTTTAGAAAACAAGTGACTCTTAGAGTAATCTGAAGTATGGAAGTTTTGAAGGTCCCAACAGTTCAGTTCCTTATGATGCTTACCACACGACATGTTTATTGCGTATTGCTAGGTTATTAGTATACAGTGATTATCACCGCTATCGTATATGATGTTCATGTTTAATCGCCCTACAGCCAGAGAATTACGGAAAATAAGAAGCCACTTTTCGCAAGATCGCTGGTTGTTGGTGATTGACTCATATTTAGCATTAGTCCAGTTTCTCTAACAGTGTACATTTCTAACAGTGTACACTTAGTACCACCTAACAATCGAACGAGCAAACGAGCGAAGCGAGTGAGTGAGTGAGTGAACCATTTTATAACGATTAATTTATACACTCAGTACATTATTATCGAGTATATATTTATACACTCAGTACCTCATTGTATTTATTTAGTACACACTCAGTACCTCATTGTTTTCTTTAGTACACACTCAATACCACCACTATCGTCTACATACTTCTACACTCAATACCACCCCCACCTACTATATAAACTCAAAAACCCCACCTACATACTTATATAAATAATATTCACCATCCCATTACACCTCTCATCTTCTTGTCATCACCTTTCCTACTCTCACCTTGTAAAGATTATGAGAATAAAAGATTATGTAAAAAGAAATATTATGTAAATGAAAGATTATGAGAATAAAACTACAATATTAGTGGAGTTAAACTGAATAAAATGAATCCAGTAGAAAGCACACAATCATTCCATCATAAGTTGTCCAATCACTCAATATCTTCATAACAATGTAAGTTCACTCACTCATTCACTTCACTCACTCATCCACTTCACTCACTCACTCATGTAGGTTCACTCACCCATTCACTTCACTCAATATCTCCATAACAGTGTAAGTTCACTCACCCACTCATGTAAGTTCACTCACCCACTCACTTCACTCAATATCTCCATAACAGTGTAAGTTCACTCACCCACTCATGTAAGTTCACTCACCCACTCACTTCACTCAATATCTCCATAACAGTGTAAGTTCACTCACTCACTTCACTCGCTTCGCTCATGAAGTTCGTCGTGAAGTTACCACATTAGTACAATTATCAAATAGGAAATATACGTCCTTCAAAACAACCGATAAACGCGAGCCGCACCGTATTCTCCCAAAAGTATCAACACGCATTGTTTTGTTTTGTCTGCTCATCACCCCACAACACCATAGCTCATCGCCCTGATCTGCATCCTTGGCGCCTTTGTCCTCCTGTATACCGGGCTGATTCGTGTGCACTTTGTGACTGTCCCGTGCGCATTTTTCGCGTGTTTTTTGTGTTCTTTGTTCAAATTATGTTCCCGTTTCGGGGCGAAATTCGTCTAATTGAAAAGCGTGAGTGTTTTTCAATAATTTGGCATTACTAGTTAGCACTCGCGCTTATCAATAATTTGGCATTACTAGTTAGCATGGGTCTCTTGATGTCTAAGTTGTTCAAGAACCGCGAGATGCGGATCTTGATGCTCGGTCTTGACAACGCCGGCAAAACCACCATCTTGTACAAGTTGAAGTTGGGTAAAACTTCCAAAACGGTCCCCACTGTGGGTTTTAACGTCGAAACAGTCAAACACAAGAACGTTTCCTTCGCGGTCTGGGATTGTGGTGGACAGGAGAGAATCAGACCGTTGTGGAGACATTATTACACAGGTTCACACGCGCTCATCTACGTGGTGGATTCGAGTGATGTCAACCGTTTGGAAGAGTCCAAAAAGGAGCTTTTACGAGTCGTCACAGACAAGGAGTTGACTGACTGCTTGCTTGTGGTTTTGGCCAACAAGCAAGATGTTCCGGGTGCAATCAAGCCCAAGGAATTAATTGAGAGGTTTGAGTTGAACAAGTTGACGGGTGAACACACCTGGTCGGTCATACCTACAATCGCCATTGATGGGACTGGTTTGGTGGAGACATTGAACTGGATATCTAGTCATTCGAAGTGAATCTACCTTATAAGAGTGAAAGGTTGAACTTCACGAGCGAAGCTAGTGAAGTGAGTTAGTGAGTGAATGTACCTTAGAGTGAAGTGAGTTAGTGAGTGTATCTACCTTATAAGAGTGAGGGGTTAGATGAAAGAAAGGTTAGATGAATAGTTGATGAGATGAATAGTTGATGAGATGAATAGTTGATGAGATGAATAGTTGATGAGATGAATAGTTGATGAGATGAATAGTTGATGAGATGAATAGTTTTGATGAAAAGTGGTGTGCTGATCAGTGGTGTGCTGATCAGTGGTGTGCTGATCAGTGGTGTGCTGATCAGTGGTGTGCTGATCAGTGGTGTGCTGATGCGGAATTGATGAAGTTGGATTTACTGAAAGCTGAAGATATGAACAATGTGAATGCTGAATAATTATACCTGGCGATGAAGTGGATCAGCCGTGTCTTAAGCCGTTAATTACAGTGAAGATAGGCACTTGAGTCAAGTTGAATGTATCAAACTCCAGTGAATGCAGAACTGAAGAGTTGGATCGGATACAAAAGTAAAGCCACATGTACACGCCTGTGAGTGATTCGACAGTGCACTACTGAACTTCACGAGCGAAGCGAGTGAATCTACCTTATAAGTGAGATACTGAACTAACGAACTCCACTCGCCAGGCCCTGTGACATTTTCGAGTGTTTGATTTACCAAGCCTCGCGTAACTGAGCGACACAACTCTGGTAGTGAGGTCAGCAGGTGCGAGGCTATGTAATTGTAATAAATAATTGTGAGTTGTATTAGGGGTAAATGTATCAAATGGTGTATTGAACGAACTTCACGAGCAAAGCGAGTGAAATGAGTGAGTGAGGGAGTGTGAGATACCTGAAGTGAGTGAGTGAGGGAGTGTGAGATACCTGAATCGAGTGACAAGTTATATCATACCTTAACCAAGTGACAAATTATGAGCTATGTACTCCTAATATCGATTCCTAATGCAGTCCTAATAATCTAATAGTTTTTTCTTAATACAACTTTAATAAAAATAACTTATACAAATGGTTCACGCGCTCATTTGGTTATTTCTAAACGGAAAGATCACTCACTCACTCTAATGAAGTTCAATCCCTTATGAATTGGATCGTGAGTTCACTCACTTTGCTCGTTCGTAACTTATGTTTGATTGTAAATTCACTCATTCGCTCAGTAAGATAATCTCTATAAATAGGCTCATGAAGTTTGTTCAGTCAATATGAATTATGAAGTTCGTTCAGTTAATCTCTATGAATTATGAAGTTCGTGAGGTTAACCTCTTAATTGAGATAAGCTCACTCACTCACTCACTTCACTCGCTTTGCTCGTTCTGCTCGCTCATTCGTTCAGTTAATCTCAACGATTCCTACTTTCTGACACATTCTACATTGCTTGCACTCATGAATTGACAAATTTGCAGGCCCTCGCTGCACGTAAAAATATGTCTATGAACAGCTCTCGCAACAATATCAAACTGAAGCGAATTCAGAAGAAAAAGCGTTATCTAGAGTAGTATAATAATAGATATCAATAGGATATCGTTTCTCAGTGAATATATTTAAATGGTAATCTGATTCAGTGAATACTCAAGGGATAACATACGATGATATATCGGTGAGTACTCATGAGCTAATAATTCAGTGAGGAAGTATGATATAATAGTGAGTATATGTGGTGTCCTCATACTCACTGTCAATTAATGTATGAGTATCCTCAGATTTGAACAGTATTTCGGTATCCTCAGATATTAAATCGCTTTTTCGGTATCCTCAGATATTAAATCGCTTTTTCGGTATCCTCAAATTTAAACAGCATTTCAGTATCCTCAGATCTCAAGCTTCCATATTCTCAAATTTCATTTTCTCACTCCCACACTCATACTCTCATTCCATTCTCACTCCCACGCTCATACTCTCATTCCATTCTCACTCCCACGCTCATACTCTCATTCCATTCTCACTCCCACACTCATACTCTCATTCCATTCTCACTCCCACACTCATACTCTCATTCCATTCTCACTCCCACACTCATACTCTCATTCCATTCTCACTCCCACACTCATACTCTCATTCCATTCTCACTCCCACACTCATACTCTCATTCCATTCTCACTCCCTAATGCTCAGTCATCAACCAAGATTATCCCACATGCACTCCTCACAAACTCAGCACATCTCCATTCTCCTCTCCAAAGTAAACAGCATCAGCCATGTCGGTGAACAAACCAGTCTCAACAACACCAACCAACAGCTTGATCCTCACGTGAAGATCCTTTGGATCCTTGATGTCTCCAAAGTCGGCATCAATAAGAAAGTTATTGTTGTCGGTGATGACGGGACCTGCCTTTGCCGAACCGCCCTGTCTTAAAGTGACAGTTTTTGCACCCAACTTCTTCAACTGTCTCTCAACAGTGGAGAAAGACAATGGCACAATCTCAATGGGAACTCCCTGTGTCCATTTCACTCCCAAGTACGTGTCCGACTTCTTTCTGTAGTCAGCAACAATCACAAATTTGGCTGCGGCCGAAGCTACCAACTTTTCCTGAAACAAACATGCACCACCTCCTTTGATCAAATTGCGGCTCGGATCAACCTCATCGGCACCATCAAATGCAATGTCCAATACCGGGTGCTGATCAATAGATCCCAATTGTAATCCATTATCAATGATTAATTGTTTGGATTGAAACCCCGTGGGGATGCAGATAAAGTCCTTCTTGGGCAATTGACCTATTCTCTCTGCAACATACACAACAGTGGACCCGGATCCAATCCCAATAACCTTGGCATCAGAGCGGAGATTCTCGTCAACAGCCCTGTAGGCAGCGGACTTTTTTGCTTGTTCAACGAGGGACATTGAGTATAATCTTGTCTGTAGCACGCGCAACACTCTCATTGATTAACTTGCGGGGGAGAAAATGACCGGGCCCGGAAAGAGCGTCCACGTGCCTCAATAGGGCTTCTACCCTATTACCTGCACAGAGTCGGTGATCGCATTATAATTTTTCCATTTATTCACGTGATCAAATGCTCCGTTTCGAAAATTCCCACTCAATCACCGCGAAAAAAAAAGTTTTCCAACCCAAGTCTTCCCTGTTTTACACATACACATTAGAGCCAATATGTCTGCTGCTAATAAGATCTTGTCCGAGAAGCCATCCGAGTTGGAGTTGAAGGTCGCCCAGGCTTTCGTCGACTTGGAGCAACAGGCCGACTTGAAGGCTGAGTTGAGACCATTGCAGTTCAAGTCCATCAAGGAGATCGAGGTCGGTGGTGGTAAGAAGGCTCTCGCCATCTTCGTCCCATGCCCATCTTTGCCAGCCTACAAGAAAGTTCAGACTAGATTGACCAGAGAATTGGAGAAGAAGTTCTCTGACTACCACGTCGTCTTCCTTGCTGAGAGAAGAATCTTGCCAAAGCCAGCCAGAAAGTCTAGACAATTGCAGAAGAGACCAAGATCCAGAACTTTGTCTGCTGTCCACGACAAGCTCTTGGAGGACTTGGTTTTCCCAACTGAGATTGTTGGTAAGAGAGTCAGATACTTGGTCGGTGGTAACAAGATCCAGAAGGTCTTGTTGGACTCCAAGGACTCTACTGCTGTTGACTACAAGTTGGAGTCTTTCCAGCAGGTTTACTCCAAGTTGACCGGTAAGCAGGTCGTGTTCGAGATCCCAGGTGACGTCTACTAATTGTATAATGTGGTTCAATACATATAAAGTTGATAAATGAAGAAGGTTGGATTGTGTAAATGACTGGTTGGATATAAAAAATGTAGAAACTTTTCAGGCACGTGATGGGTGATGAGCACAAAAGCGTATGAATAAGTGAAAGTGAAGTTGCTTTTGGGAAACGGTTAATACAGGAATGAACTACGTGCAACCAGAATCAAAAGATTTTTTGGAGTACTATAAACTCAGGAAATGACAAATATGCGCGAGATTACACCTATAGTCTTGCACAATGCACCATGACTTCCCATTGAAGCAAATGCGTATTGTTTCATAAAAACTAATTTCTCAGCACTGTGGCTATTCACACAGGATTAACTTAGAAAATTAGACACAGCACTAGCGGATTCACTCAGGAGCAATTACGCAAGAGCATTTCATACACTTGTAGCATTGCTGGGCTCAATCAAACCTTCCTGACGTAACTCGTTGGGAACATACCCTTTTGTCCATTCAACTCGCCTTCCGTCCACCCACTTCCGTCCAAGTCATCCTGAATGAGTACGATCCTATCTCCTGCCAGAATCGATAGTTCATCGTCGCCATCTGCTACGTAATCATACAATGCCTCCAAATATTGTACGCGTTTTGCGCCGCGTTTTGGTGCCACTGGCGGAGCAGACGCCTTCTTGGTAATTTCGATGTATGACGTAGGAACTAAGCCCAGTGAGCCGTCTGGTACCTGCACCATTGTCCAACCGTTGCCTGAATCGGTCTCAAGAACCACAAGCACATCACCTGGATGCACCGAGGCCTCGTCGTCACCCGTTGCTGCGTACGCATAGAGTGCTTTCGCCGTGGGCCCAGATGAGGACGACCGTGAGTGTCCAGACATGACGGACTGCGCTTTCTTGCGCAAGTTGAACACCCCCAGTCCCACAGTACTCGGTGTACTAGCCACGGTGTGCATGGACTGAGCGTCGGTCTCGGAGCGCTTGACGGACTTCTTTTTGAACAAGCCAAAACGGGACTTAGGCTGTGACTGCGGTTCCACGTACAGAAGATCTGCATCGCCAGCAAAATTTTGAATAACTTCAATCTCCACTTCGCGCTGGACACGCTGTGCGTCGTTCTTCAAGAAGTTTTGCAATGCGTTCAAAGTACTGGCAAGCTTGGTATCGAACTTGAGGGTGAGGTTTTCTTCTCTGCGCTCCTGGGTCAGTTCCTCCAAGCGCTGTTTGTTGTCGAGACACACGCCCTCGAGTCGTGCGTAGTCTGTCGATGCTTTATCGAGACGCCGCTTGAGATCGGTGAGCTCGGGTTCACGGGTCACGAGAGATTCATCGTCGTGCCAGATGGAGCAGGGGACAAAGTAGAAGTCTTCTGGCTCTTTCCAGTTGGTGATGTTGTGCTTAATGTACATCAGTGTGTCAAGCGAAGGCTTGTTTTGCTCGATGGTCAGGTCCACAGCATACAACTTCTCCTTGACCTTGTCATTTGCGTTACGCTCGATGATGCTCGCGTTCTGGAGGATTTTGTTGGTGAGGGCCACACGAGTCTCGTTCAACTCCTGTAGGTAGTCCAACACCTCGGGCAAGTCCTGGTAGAAGTACTTGTCCTTCAAGCGGTTGGCAATTGCAATGCGAATGAGATAGTCGTTTTTGCCGACGTTCATGTCCACTTCCTTATCATGTAGACGGTTCTTGTACTTTTCACCTGGGTTTCGCTCTGCCTTCTCACGGGCCAGTTCGGTCAGCGCACACAATGAGTCGTAGTGCTTCTTTGCCTTGGTGACTTCGTCTTCGTGCTTCTTCTTCTCAGCCAAGAGGTTGTCGTTGATGCGCTCAATCAGCTTCGAGATGGAAGACAGCTTGACTTTCAATGCCGATAAGTTGGCGCACACCTTGGTGTTGATTTCGCTATGAAGCAGTGCGCGCTCTTGTGCAATGGCTTCGGTCTGTGTGAGGACCTCTGTCCAGAGCACCAATGAAGCGGATTCAAGAGATCCGGGCGTGATTTGCGGTTCGTCACCCACCGAGAGCTGTGCGGAGTGCTTTAGCTTTTTGTCGAAGTGGCGCTTACATATGTCACGTAATTTGTCCGCGTATTCATTTTCGAGGGCAGAGCGCTCGCGGTAGAAGTCCTCGATGTCACCAAGCCAGTTGATTCCATTGTTGACCCACTTGGAGGTGTTTTTAAATGAGTCTTTGAGCTCGTTACCTATTGAGAGCTCAGCCATGGTGAAAAAAGAATAAAATGCGAATGAACTGAAAGAATGAACGAACTGAACTAGCGTAGCGAGTGAAGTAAGTGAATGAATGAACAAATACTGTAGGAGAAATATGATGTATGAATTGCGGTCTTTGATGGCCAATCTGAGTTTGGTTTATTATCCTGAGGTCTGAGTCTGTGATCCGGTAATCGTGATTTGGACTGTATATTGATATGGTAAACCCACCATTCCGTTATCCGAAATTCCGATAATCTACCCATTGGTATAACAGCCCACGATAGGTGATCATAATCGGACGTGAATTATTATATTATTGCTAATTGTAATCTTCTGAATGGATTCATCGTGGTTGATATTTTGATCTGGATGATCCTCGATCTTTACTCCATGTTTACTGGCTCATTTCACTCTCTTTGCCCGTTCAGTTCGTTTGATCCGACCCGTTTTCCGGTGTTCCTGGTGGGAGATTGCTTTGACACAAACTCAACGAGAATTGATCTAATACTTTCATCATCTATTTGGATCAAGGCTGCAAAACTGCGACAAAGTGAGATCACGTTTTTGTGCTGCAAAGACGAAATGAACGAACGAAGCGAGTGAGTGAGAGAGGGAGGGAGAGATTGATGAGTGAATGAGTGAGTGAATAAAAGAATGAATGAGTGAGGAATGAGTGATTTTATGAACATTATCATAAACATAGCTGAACGAGTATCCATGATATATAGAGGTGTCTGTATTGAATGGTGAGGAGGTTGGTGCAATCTGTATTAACTTCAAGCTCATTCTTACAGTAGACAATTAATTGTCACATGTTTCTATAAAAGGTACAAGTCTCATCCCTTAATCAGATCCTTCATAAAAATCAGATTTAAATTTACTGAGCATTGATTACCTAAAACACATAGATCTACTGAACATAGGCTACTTAAAACACATATTTACTCAATAGCTTTCCTCAACAGACTTACCCGTAACACATCTACTAAACATTTTTACTTAAAGTTTACTCATAACACACATCTACTCGTTACTATGTACCTAAAACCAGATCTAACAAATTCACTTTTCTTGAACCATGTTTAATATTTCTCTTTTCATCTTCTTAGGCCACGAGCAAAATTCAAATTGAGGGCCCCCCGTTTTCTCCTTCGAGTCTCGTCCGCAGTATACCGGCGCATATTCCGTTCCCGGGCATCCATCCTCGCTGCTGTTTTCCAAGACTACCGCGAACACCTTCCGTCCAATCCGTCTCGCCACCAGCTCCTTCTCCACAAGTTGTGGAGGAAGCGCATGTCACTACAAGATGAACCCACTCTGCGCAGACAGCGCCTTCTAGGCTTTGCCCGTGCCACGCGCGACGCGTACATGCCCAAACTCACCTCCTCGGACCCCCTTTACGACAGCACAGGAAACCTCCTCTTTCCTAAAAACACGTCGATCGCACTTTTCCCTTCATACACACGCCAAACAGGCCCCAGCGAATGGATTGTGGACGTGCGTGGCTGGTTATCTTGTCCCGGCCTCATGACTCGTAAAAACAGGCTCATTCTTTCGTTGGCCCGCCAAATCACACGGTACAGTCCCTCGGCTCTGACGGCAATCAATAGGCTCGAGGACGAGCGCTTGCTGCAGGACGTGTTGGGCCAAGAAGACTCCATAAGCTTGGGCGAAAACTCGGACAATGAACGAGATCAATTGAGTCTGGCAGGTCTGGGAACCCTGCTGAATCGTATCCAGTCCGACTCGCGGACGATCTTAAACTCCGCGAGCAGCTTGCGTCTGGATGGAAGTATTTCTCCCAGATTACCATCGCGACCATCGACCCCTACCCACGATATGGTCGAACAACGTCTCGCGTGTTTCATCTCTCGCTCGATCCCCTTTGCAAAATTGAATGTCACTGTGGGCACCACCGAGGGAGTGCCCATTGAGTGCAGTGTCCGAACCGACCAGAACGGCCACTTCGAGGTTAGTGTACCGTGCACTTCCAAGCCCAGCGTGGTCCTGGTGCGTGCAGACACAGACGAAACTATATTTGCATTTGAAGACGTCAACATCGTCGAAACTACAGGAATCGGTGTGATCAGCGATATCGATGACACTGTCAAGCTCACGGGTGTTATTGGGGATAAGCGTGAGCTCATGCAGAATCTTCTTCTCAGGGAGGTTGATCTGTGGAACATCCCCGAGGTTGTTCGCTGGTACCACTCTATGCAAAATGTGTCTTTCCACTACGTGTCGAATCTGCCGTGGCAGCTTTACCTGACTATTGCACAGTACTTCAAGTGGGCCAACCTTACTGTCAGCTCCATACACCTCAAGCAGTATACAGGAAATATCATCAGTTCACTCATGGAACCGTCGTCGCTGCGCAAGAGACGCGTTCTTTACAAGATCTTGAGCGATTTTCCGCAGAAGCGCTTTGTATGTGTGGGTGATAGCGGCGAGCATGATTTTGAGGCCTACGTGGACTTGGCCGCAAAATACCCAGGTCAGGTCAAGGGCATCTATATCCGCTATGTGAAGGACCTGTTGTCAGATGTGGATGATGCCAAAATATTTGCGGAGATCTCAAGGCTCTTGAAGTTGAAGCGCAAAAAGGTGGTTGCGGACTTGATTGATCTCAAGACGAAGTTGCCCCCTTTGGTTCCAAAAAAGCCCGACTCGTTGCGTGGGACTCTGATGGAGCGCAAGCCGCCACTTCCCTCGCGTGATCGCATTGGTAGGCTGAATCCGGATGCACGCGATGTTCCACGACCAGCGGTGGAAAAACCCGCTCCTTGCGCAGCTAAAGAGGATGACAGTTCCACGGAGGTCACATACGCCAATCTCCAGAGCATGCTTTCTAGTGAGAGCTTTTACGATATGGAGGAGATGGATAAACGGGGCGCGCAGTGGATCAGGAGAGTTGTGGAGGCTTTAGAGGTGTTGAAAGACTCCGATACCCAGGTGCGTTTCTTCAAGGATGACGATGTTGCATTTTTCAAGGAGACGCGGGTAGGTTAAATGTAGATGTATAGAGGTGAAAATGAGTTAATGAAAGGCAGAAGGAAAGCTCTAAACAGTGCAGCTGGTTTTGGCGAGATGAGTTGTGTACTGCACACAGATAACACCGGATAATGAGTGCTAAGATCTTGGGTTTTGGAATCGCAGGAAGGAGTGTGTGGCTTGTGTGATCTTTGATCTGTGTGGTTATGAGATTTATAGGTTATTGCAGAGTCCTTCCTCCTGCAATCTCACCGTATTACATGATTGGCCAAATCCTTAAGTGCACACTTTTATGATTTTTTCCTAATTAAACAAAATGTTACAGAATTTTTTGATTCCAGCCGTTCTTGAAAGGCTGCAAATGTGAAGGAAAAACAAATACCAGTGACATCATCGAAAAATAGTGCTATATTGCATACAAGCGAATAAATAGAGTGTGACAGCATTGCAGACAAACTAATAGAGAAAGTGCCAATGTTTCAGACAAACTAATAGAGAGTGTCAATTTTTCAGACAAAACAAACACCTGTAGATGCCATACAAACAATTAAACAAGATTTGCACACTAAGAAAATCAGGTAGTAAATCAGGTAGTGAATATATTTCTATAAATCACAGCTTGGAAGTCGATTCTATATTGAGTCCTAGTCATACCACGGATTCCTATTCTAACCGAATGACCAGTGAGTGCTTATGATTTTTGCGAGAAATACACCTATAGGTCGCCCTGTTGTGAGTTTGACCTCAAACTGCAACTTGACCACATCCCAATCATCCCATCACCATCTTCCTTCCGCGTTACCTACGAAAATCATCGATCCTACCCTTCAGTTCTATAAACAAAGCTATTTCTCACCCATTCAGAGCCAGTTAGCGTACCTGAAGCCATTCCCAACCTATCTGGATATCATGCATTCTCATGATTATTCGCTCTTCTCCTCCTTCTCCTCCTTCTCCTCCTTCTCCTCCTTCTCCTCCTTCTTTTCGTCCTTCTCCTCCTTTTCCTCCTTCTGCTCACCCTCCTTGTAGAAATCCTGGGCATTCAGACCATCACCATAATCCTTAATATTCTCATCCACAGGCAAGTCCTTCTTGAACTGCAGCAAGTCCCAGGACTCCTCGCTCTCGTCTTCTTCGTAGTACTTGTCGGCAAATTTGTTCAAAATAACCTCTCTACCTGTCAAAATCTTCTTACCATTTTTTTCCTTCTTGTCAGCCTCGTCCTGCTTCTTCTTCTGCTGCCTGGCCTTCCACTCTTTGAACGACTCGATGGTGATAGGTGTGAACTTGGACTTGTCCAACTTGCCCCTCTCCAACTCAATGAAGTCCTCCAAGGTGATCTTGGGCGCCAGCTCCGCCGCCAACTTCTCTAGACGCTTCTGCTCCTTGGTTTTCAACACGAATCCTGGAGGCAATGAGTGTCTGTACTTACAGTCATTACCACCATTTGGACAAACCCAGAACCAACCGTATTTTCCGTTTTCCACCGCATCGATGAAGTACTTGCAAACAATATCGGTAGTGGTCTTTGGATTACCGTGCTTGGACATGATGACTGCCTTTAACTTGTCCTCATCCCAGTTATCCATGGTGTCCTGTTCCTTCTCTGATCTTGCATCGGTGTACAAGTCCTTCTTTGCATCCTTACGACCCACGTTGATGTCGTGTGAGAACTTACACTTGGGACCCTTAGTACAAAGGCCCTTCTTGAAGTACTCACACAAGATTGACTTGGGGTCCACACCAAAAGGTACTTTTTGCTGGACAACACCAAGAAGGGCTGCGGCCTCCCTTTTGGCCTCTTCAGAGGCCTTCTTTTCGGCGGCACGTGCCTTGGCTTCGGCCTCTTTACGTTTGGCAGCACCTCCATCTACTCCGGCCTGCATTTGCAGGATCTGCTGCTGGACCTTTTTCGACTTGTTTTTGTTTTTGAGACCGAACGTCTTGTCGGCTGCGGCCTTGTTCTTGGCCTTGGCCTTGTTCTTGTCAGAAACCTGGGGGACCTTCTTTTTTGGAGGCATGGTGTTGAGTTGCTAGATGAAAAAAATTTGAAGAAAACGAGCGAACTTCACGAACTTCACTCACTTCACGAGCGAAGCGAGTGAGTGAGTGAGTGAGTGAGTGAGTGATCTTACATTAAAATGAAAGGGTGAGTGAGTAGTAAGAAGTGAGCGAGGGAGTAAGGAAGAGGTGAGTGAGTGATCTTATATAAAAATGAATTGTTGAGTGAGTGATCTTATATTAAAATGAATGGGTGAGTGAGTGAATGTGAGTAAACAGGTGAGTGCCTGAGTGATTGCCTGTGTATAAATGTCCCTCCATACCAACGACCAACTGAAGACAGCTTATCTAAACGGACACTTAAGGGATAGAGTTAAGAGCGGGATGGGCCATACTACTGAAATTGAAGATTGTTAGTGCACAGAAAGAAAAGTTCAGGAAGGTGTTACTTTAGTGGTTCAGAAAGACTATAAAGTGGGAAAAGTACTGTATTGTAGTTCTCTAGGGGTCACTATAAAGTGGAATAAGCTGTATTGTGAGTTTCACGAAATACCATAATGAGGTTTACGGAAAACGTACTTTAATGCTACCTTCAATATAGTGTGTGCGTAATCCTGTACAAGCAATATGAAAATCCGATCCGATGAACACATGAATAGAAATAGTTGAATAGCGCGCAGAGAACACAAAATATAGCTCACATACGAACCCGAGCGCTTGCCCATTCACTTAACTCGCAATTCTTTTGGTTCTCTATATATAATGTAAGTTCACTCACTGCGTTCGGTCGTTCGTTCAATTATCTGTGTGTATAAAGAGGGTTCACTCATTCACTCACAACACACGCTTCGCTCGTGTATTTCGCTCACTCGAGTCTTGGATCAAATCAGATACCATAGAACCAAAGACTGGAAGAGCATAGGAAATAATTTGAATGCGCCTACACGGTTAGATTCCATCATTCGGAAGAGAGTGGGACATACTAGCCTTGGTTTATGTCGATATCTACACTCATGTAAAACGTTTTCTATAAGTAGTCTATAATTGAGTCATCACCTGTTTCGGTGTTTCGTCCTACCGAATCTAACCCACAAAGTTAGCTCTTTAGGACGTTGTTGGTTGACGTTGTAATGGTGAAACTCTTGTATAGCAAGTTTGGGGTGATGTTGGGCTATTGATATAATCAGCAAGGTTCCTTCCAGCTATTCGCATTTAGATAGCTGAAGGGTGATCACATCAGCTTGAAGTGTTGATCAATTTGCTTAAGGGGTCTTCTTAGCTTAAACTGTGATGGGGTAGCCAGACGATTAGATGGACAGCCAGGCGATCAGATGGGGTAGCCAAATGATCAATGAAGCATTTCCAAGTGGTCGGATGAGGTAAAGTGGAAATGAGTCAGCTTGTGCTATTCCGATTAGGCAGCTCACAGTGCTATTTATATCTTGTTTTCAGGTTGAGTGGAAAAGTACTAAGAAAGTAATCAAGTTGCCATCCAGTATTAGGGACCAAGAGCCCAGATGACTCAAGAATTGTAGTTCTTGCAGCCGGATAAATATGCGGTCATCCAGCTGATACCAATCACGGGTTACCGTTTTCACTCAAGTGGGGATTTCAGCAGCTAAAGAGCAATTGAATGAACAAATTGAGTGGGCGAGCGTTGACAGAGTGTGAACCAGTGGAGAGTTGGCGACTTAGACTGAGCTAGTTCGCGACAACACTCGGAGTCATAGAGACGAAGGAACCATAAAGATGAAGGATTTGTTTTGTAGTCATACTAAAAGGGTTCAGTTCAGACTTGAGGTGATTCATAATTCAGTTTTGAGGTAGTTCGTCAGTTATGATGTTCAGTCGAATGAAGCGTGAGGGCACTCTCATTGATAGAAAACATACTTACTGACTTCGTCAGTTCGCATGATTGGTTTCTAAACCCCTCACCCCCCTTCGAAACGGAATATAACTCCTCTTCTCACGCATATCCAAACCATTCTTGAAACTCAAATTGCTCTGGGTCCGCGCCAAGCTCCTGTTCAAAATAACACTCGCCTTTTTGTCATAAACAGTCGGCACATCCATCTGCTCAAACGAGTTGTCCGTATCCATCAGCGCCGAGTGCTGATGCATTGGGGCCTCCTTGGTAAAAAATGAGTCAAAATCGTCCAACGCAGCCCACACATTGCTCAAGGAGGCCTCGCGCTCCTGCACGGACTCGGCCCCCCCGTACTCCTCCATGTGGAACTCGATCTCCTCTTCCTTGGCAGGCTCCTCGGTGGGCACCACACAGGTGGCAAACACAGCGTGGATGTTGTTGCGGGTGGTGGCCGCGGTGACGGCAGGCATGGGCACGGCCCAGCCGTTCTCGTCAGGGACGCCAAATAAGGTTGCGGTACGGTCGTGTTCCTTCAGTGCGTGCATGCTAAAGGTCATGCGGAGCACGTCCTTGTCGAGCGGCGATCCCGAGAGCATACGGGCCTCGTCCAACACCGCGAGCGCAGCCTCTGCGTGACTGGTCAACAAGAGGCGAAGCAACGGCAGAATTAAGTCTGCACCGACACCGGCAAACTCGTCGCGCAGAAGGTCCACCAAGGGGAAGATGGCGCGGAGGAGCGCCATGGTCTCAGTCTTGACCCAGGTGATCTTGTTACCGAGCAAGCCGAGCAAGAGTACCAACAGCGTGGACGCATGGTCAGGGAAGAAACCCGCGTTAACAGCCAGCACAGTCTGGGCCAAGAAGTCGTTCTTGGAGCGGAAGCGCTTCTTAGCCAACAGCACGAAAATACGCGCAAGCAGCGCAAAACCGGCATTTTCCGCCATGGCACTGAGCAGAAGCGCAGACTTTTCAATCTCCGGGGTGACTTGGTCCACATCGAGTGCGTGTAAGTAGCGCGGCATGTTGCTGAAGACGGCGGTGACCACGCGGCGTGGGCCCATGCCAATGACGTCGCTGTCGCGGAGCGTGTTCAACTTATCCAAAAAGCGGAGCGTAGAGTCCCACAGGTTCAGCAGGCGCAAGCCCGCGAGGATGACATTGTGCAAGCCGTCGAACTGGCCCTCCCACTTGGGCGGGAAGGTAGACACCAAGCACGACACGGTGTCGGGGGCATCCAAGTCGATCTTACTGACGAATTTGGTCATGGTCAGGAGTGCCTCAACAAACTCCTGCTCGTGGATGGTCAGGAGACACGCCACGCCCAGCCAGAACAACTGCGGGAAGTCGATCAACTTGGCCAGATCCAACTCCGCGGTGATGGCGTTCAACGTCATGAGGATCTGCATGGCAAAGCCCTGGATATCGCCCGTTTCGTCCGAGATAGTGTTCAGGAGTCGGTGCAACATGTCCTTGAGCATGCCCTGGTCAAGGAACGAGAGCAAGCTACGGAACACCTGGAATGAGCGGCACGCTATATGGCGCACGGCACATGTCGTGGCCCACGAAAGCAGAACTCGTGCCCATTCTTCCTGGAGTCCCGGGTTCGTGTCGCGGAAGAGCTCGAGCAAGTTGCGCACAAGGTGGTCCATGAGCTTGGGTGTACGCGCACCGCGCTTGTCGTTGTTAAGGTCATCATACAGCCACAACGGCTGTGCGAGCATAGCGAGCGTGTCGTCCACCTCGGCCGCGTGGTTGGGTGCGGACCGCACGCAGTGCTCTAAGAGAGCTACACCCTGCTCCAGAACCACACCGAGGTAATGGTCCAACAACACCGTGCCAACGTGCAACAAGACCGCCTTGGGCTCGATATCGGGCGTGTTCTGCGCACTACGACTGAGGCCTGCCTGCATCAAGTCCACGGCAAAGACCATTGACAATTGGCCAAGCGAAAACGCACAGTCCTTTTCGGGCACCTGTGCACGTGCATGATACGGGTATGCAGAAACCTCACCCGGCGTGTGTGAGTAGGTGACCTTGGGTACCATCAGGCGCGGCTGAAGAGCGTCCAACAAGCGGTCCAAAACCGAGGGATCATTGGCTGCGAGTAGGTACACCATCTCACGTGCGTGCTGCACAAAGTCCGCGCTACGCCGCTCCAAACAAGCTTCTACCACGTAATCAAACACGTCCGCGCAATTGGTGCACGTTGACCAGAGTGGCGCCACGCCCGGCTCGTGTCCGTACAACACGGTAAGCTCGATGAGGTTGTCGAGCACCATGCGGGCGGCTGGCAAACTTGTGGGCGAAGCGGCTTGTGCCTCCATATGCACCGCGAGCCACGGGTGGAGACATGCAAACACCGCAGCGCGATCTTCGACCGTACTCACGCGGTTTGCGTAGAGGCACAAGTAACTGATGACATGTGCACAATCAATGGCGAGCGTGCTCAAATAGCGCAGAATGGCCACAAACGCACTCTTGTACACGGGCCGTGCAGAAGACGACACTGCGCCGATGCTGGGCATGGGACCAGGCACTACGAGCCCATAGTGGGCCACAATGTGCGAAATGAGCGATGCGGCCGCAGTGCGCACGGGCTTGTCGTCGCAGCCTGCGAGGAATGCGGCCAACGAGAGGAGCGCCATGGGGGGTCCGCTGAGTACGCCATCGCACGGCTGATTCCGGGTTTCCTCAATGTATGCGTCTACAAAGATGGGGAAATAGGACGCGCGTACCTCAGGGAGGTACGACTGACGCACCGACTCTTCAAATATGTCTGTACGCATCAAGTTACGCGCGAGCACGCGGCGTAGCGCGCTGCGGCCGATCTCGTGTGGACGCTCGTGCAGAGACGAGAGAAGCGCCACGATCCACTCCATGAGCGCGGGCACGTCGAACGAGAGCTGGATGGAGGGAGGGTCAACAAGTGATTTGTTTGGTTTTGCATGGGAAATGCGCTTCTCAACCTCGCCCACCATCACGCTCATGCAACCCAAGGCCGCGGCCTCCAACAAACGACGCTCGACCTCCATGATGGCCTGGGCCTGGGGGTCGGTGCCCATCTTGCTATAGCGTTCAGCAGCGATTTCAGCATCGACACCAAAGCCACACCACTCCTTCAGCCAATTGAAGCACGCGATACGCGCCTCAAACGGGAACCAGCGTTCGATGTCGCCCTTGTCCCGCAAGCCCACAAACAAATTCTCGAGGAAGCCACAAAAGTAGCGACGGAGCCGCTGGAACGCCACGTCGATCTGCACGGCGGGAGCCAGCAAGAAGGCTTTCACGTTCTTGGCCACGGCCACAAGGTTGGCCACCAGCCAGTTGTCCGCGTAGATGCCGGAGTCCGCATGGAAACGGTCCGTGAGGTTATGGAGTATGTGCACCACCTCGATACGAAGACGGTCATGGGCAGCGTCACGTGTCAGGTCGGCCAGACTGTGGGGCGGGTCCCAGCGTGTGACCAGTTCGGGGATACACTCCACAAACAGCCGGAAAATGTTGATGTTAATGCAACTCAAGCCGGCAATCACCGCATCGCGAACCATGGGCTGCTCCAGCGCAAGCAACGGGAGCGCCATGCGGAACACCAGACGCGCGCTGGTGATCTTCTGGTGCTGGATGAACATTTGCATCAGCCGCTTGCGCCCGTGCGTGGGTTGGCTGGGGAACGAGATCTTCTGGTCGTTGGTCTGCGTGAGCAGGCAGCACGCAAAGATGAGGTAAAGCTTCCACTGGTTGACCAACAATTCGGGCGGTGCGTGGCTGGCTGCTCCGCGCAGAAAAAGCAGGCTGGTGTAGTTGCCGCGGTGCGAGTCCAGGAACTCCAGCACCATCTCGTGCATCTGAACGAGCCGCACACATACAATCAGCCGACACAAGGCCACGGGCATGGGGCACCGCTCGAAGAAAAGGTCCACGAGCTTGGGGTAGAGCCGGAACCATAACGTCAGGTCAATACCGTAGTCCAGCTCCGCGAGCCGCACGAGTATGCTACGTCTTCCTTTGAGCTTGGAGAGGCGCTGTCGCTCGGGCACCGAGAGGTGACGGCGGAGCGGCTTGATAAGCTCGACAAAATCGACGGTATCGAGGATATGAATGAGCCGGGTTCCTGCGGGTGCCGCATACTTTGAGAAGGAAGACAGTTTCTCATCCGGCGTGTCTTTCAACTCTTTCTCTCCGTCATTCAATTGTTTCTCTCCCTCACCCTCACTCTTTATCTCCCCCTCCTTCTCTTCTTTCTGTCTCCCGCCCAACCTCATGCCCTCCTCCCAGCGCAGCATCTTCACTCCCCCTCCACACGTTTTCTCGCGCACCACCGTGTCAAACTCCTCTACTATGCGCAAGATGCAGAGTCCGTAGTGCCGCGTCTTGCTGTCGTGCGAACAAAGAAAGAACAAGCCGTTGCCCTCGACGTCCTCCACCACCGTCACAATGGTCTTCCACTCAAGCTCGTCACGCGTGGCATCCGGCGGCACATGGCCCATGTCGTCGTCATCTTCGGCATCCGCGTCGCCACGAACCTCACCCAACCAGCACCCCAAGAGATCCACATACACCTTAAGGAGCCGCGAAAACTCGGTCAGGTTCAAGTAGTCCACGGGGAGAGCGCCCGGCTTGTCGCTGAGCCGGAACGCAATCTTGGCATAGAGCGCAATCAACGCCGTGGGGTTGCGGCGTGCGGCCAAGCGCCTAAGCGCACTCACTGCGGCCTCGCTCACACGCACCGCAGGGTGCACCGCATTGCGCACCAACATCTCCACCACTGCGTGGAACGACACACAACTGGTGCTGCTCACACTCACATCCACCATCCACGGCACAGCCTCCACCAACGTGGCAAAGAGCTCGACGTGGAGTTCCTTCTGCGGCGATGAGACAAAGTCGAGCCCAAGGTGGTGGAGCGCCTGGATGGCCTTCAGACCGGCCTCAGGTTCGCCATCGCGCCGCCATACCGTGCACCCGTACTGCGCATCGAGGAGCCGCAAGAGTGCAGCAAACGTCCGGCAGATCTCATCGTGTGAGAGCGCATTGGTAGCCAGGCGTGCAAGGAATACAAACGGCCGCGGGCGTGGCGGCGTTTCAGGCTTGCCGTCAGGGAACCGTGGACGCCGAGTATGCTCGTAGTCCTCGAGCACCGCCACGTACGCACGCACGGCAACCACCACGCGCTCACACGTGAGCCCATCGAGCAGGCTGCTATTGAAGCCGGATTTCAACACGTGCAAGAGTACGTTATCCAACACGTAATTGAGGTGGTGGTAGCCCACGATGCGCACCAACTCCACCAACGCTGACAATAACGCCGGGTCTGCGCTGAGCCACTGGCTCTTCTTGCCCACATTGAACAACATGCCAAAGAGCGCGTCCAACTTCTTGACGGTGTTGTTGAGCGTATCGGGCACGCGGTAGATATATACCCACATCAAGCGAGCAACGCACATGATAAACGTGGTCTTATCCTCGCTGCCGTCACTCTTCTGCTTGAGCTTGTATGCGTTGTCCTCAATGAGCGAGAACCACTGCGCAGCAAAGAGCTCCTTGGGCGCCACACACAATGCCGCCGTCATCAAGCTGAGCAGGTAGCCCCACACTGCCGGCGACGCACTGCTCCATATCTGCCGCGCGCGCTCAAAGATCTGCTGCGTGGCGTCCGCCCACGTCGGATGGTTGGTCTCCGCCGTCAAAATACCCGCAAGTGGGAACAAGAGCGTCGACAAGATCTCGCAGTACGCATAAACAATGGTGTCGTTGCGTGCGCGTCCAAAGAACTTGGCAAGCGACAATACAAAGTCCGCGCTCTCCTCAAAGCTCTCGATCGGGTAGTTTGTAAGCCGGAAGTACCGCATCCCGTGGATCAAGAGGTGAAGCTGCGGCTCGTCCTCGATTCGAAGCTCCACAGGCATCTTCTCCAAGTCTGCTATAAACCGGTCGCTCACGCTCACAAAGCTCTTCTCTGACATATGCCCAAGAAGCTCAGCAAACAAGTTCCAGTTGGCCGCGCGCACGAGCGACTGGCTCGTGCTTATAGGGTCTGTCGTCTTCAACTGTGTGTACACAATGTCCTCAAGCTTGGACCGGAGCTCGTGGCCCATCGTCGTGTACGCCGTCTGCTTGACCACCTCGATGAGCACCCGGCAGAGAATGTAAATCGACGCGAGCAGCTTGCGCTCTGCCTGCACTGCTGTCTCGTGCGCCTGTGCAGCGCACTCGGGGAGCCCCGCGGCCCGCCGCTCAGACTCACTTGTACCCACCAGCGTCAGGCTTGGCGCGCGCTTGTGCGAGTTGATGCTGCGTGCGCGCAACAAGCTGAGGCTGCGCTTGGACCGCGCCACCTTTGGCAGCGTCTCCGACGAGCTTGTCTTGACGTTCACGAGCGTACTGGTGGTAGTGGTCTTGTTTAGTGTGGTGTTGGTGTATGTCTTGTTTAATGCGTTGTTGGTGTACGTCTTGTTTAACGCATTGTTAGTGTTTGTCTTGTTTAGTGCATTCTTTTGTGTCTTGCTGGTCGCCACAACGCGTTCGAGTTCTGCTGCGGCCATCAGCGCAACCTCACTCTTGGACTTGCGCCAGAACATCACTGAATCGATCACCGGCTTGGGTTTGCGCCGTGCAATGTACCCCAACAGGCTGATGATGGTGTCGAACTGCGTGTCGATTCCCTCGGCGAGGAGCTCGATGATGGGCGGCTCTTCGTTGAGCGGGAACTCGAGGCACATGTTGAGTTTGCGTTCTGCGTGCCGCACAAATTGCGTAAACACAATATGGAGCGTGTACTCCGCTGGCGCCTTGAGCTCCTGCGCACGTTTTCGGGGCTCGTCGTCGTAGCTCAAAACCCGTGAGTTGAACTGGAACGGTGGGGGGTTAGGGGTGTTGTTGACCTGGTTATAACCCTGGGTCAGGTTGTAACTTGGGTTTTGATCCACGTTCTCACCCAGATTCTGGTGGCCATTCATGTCTATCTGGTTTATGTCTATGTTTGTTTGGCTATCTGTCTGGTAGTTCATATAACCCTGATTCATGTCTATCTGAACAGCTTGTGTATGACTCTGATCCATGTCTATCTGACCGACATTTATTTGTCCCTGATCCATGTCTATCTGAACAGCTTGTGTATGACTCTGATTCATGTGACCGACATTCATTTGTCCCTGATCCATATGTCCTCCATTCATATCTATCTGACCCTGATCCATATGTCCTCGATTCATATCTATCTGACCCTGATTCAAATGTTCCTGATTCAAATCAATCTGACCCTGATCCATATAACCCCGATTCAAATCAATCTGCCCAGCTTGACTCCGATTCTCATCTACCCCAACCTGATCCATATCTATCTGACCAATTTGATTATGATCATAACCCTTGATAACACCCTGACTGCTCTGTCCTGCCTGAACGCCGCTGTATCCGTCACTAATTCCGTCGGCCTGTGCGTTGATCTGACTGTTCCCGATCCTCAAATCAGAGAAGCGCGACGATGGCGTCACGGGGATGAGTGGCGTTGGGACCGCGCGCGACTTTTCCTGCGTCCGCGGTGTGTTCACCGCAAATTGTGAACTCTGCGTAGATGTAGGGGTCCGGAATGTGTCCGTACCCTGTGCTAGGGGTAGTTCGTCCAAGTCGGGGATTTCGATCATGTAACTGAAACAAAAATGAGTTTCTGTAAAAAAAGGAGCTAAGTGGCAACACACACGAACTGACAAAGTCAGTGAGTGAGTCAGTTTACGAGCGAAAGGACTGGTTAGTAAGAGAATATAATGACTCAGTCAGTGAGTGTAAGAGAATATAATGATGCAGTCAGGTTAGTTAGAGAATATAATGACGCAGTCGGTGAGTGTAAGCGAGTAAACTGGCGCAGTGAGTGCAAGCGAATAAGCTGGCGCACTTAGGTTAATAAGCGAACTAATGGGAATGTAGTAAAAAGAGTGATGGGGTTATTGAATTTGAAGAAGTAAAAAGTAAGTGGTTAAGTGAACGGTACGAACAACTCACGAAATGTGGGTTTTTGTTAGGATGTGAAATATTAGTTTTACCTTTGTTACACGATAGTTTTGTACTTGATAGTTTGGATTTTGTTACTTGATAGTTTTTGTACCTAATAGTTTTAAGTACTTAATAGTTACCCTGAAAGTTTCACCTAGAAAGCACCTCAATAGCTTATGTTATAGTTTTATGTTGATAATTTTGATAACTTTATGTTGATAGTTCTGTACCTGTAGTTTTGCCATGATAGTTTTGCCATAATCAAAGTTTTCCCTTTGTGGTAGTTGTACCTTTACGTTGACAGTTTCACCATGTTGATAGTTTTGCCGTCACGATAGCTTTACCTTTTGTCATAACAATAGTTTACCTTTTGCCATTACAATAGTTTTGTTACCTGATAGTTTAATTATGTTACATGATCTTTTCTTTACGATGCATGATTTGTCTTACATGTTAGTTTCATCTGCCCAGCCTTTCTATTAAAGTTTTATTAGTAATACTTCGGTTGATTTTTCCTCTAAATAGCTCACCTTATGATAGACTTTTGACTATGTGACCTTTTGTTCTAATTGTTTACTTCCGAGGTTATACTCAATTTTTGTCTTCATTTAGTTGGATTTCACAAATTCAACTTTAGAGATATAAGAATCTCAATTTAAGTTCACTCATTCAGTTCGTTCGTTCGTTCGTTGGTTTAGTACGTTCGTTCAGTCTAACACTTACTATAATAACTATTTAGTCAGTCAGTCAGTCACTTAACTCAGTCAGTCACTTAACTCAGTCAGTCACTTAACTCAGTCACTTAAGTTCACTCAGTCACTTAAGTTCACTCAGTCACTTAAGTTCACTCAGTCACTTAACTCAGTCACTTAAGTTCACTCAGTCACTTCGCTCACTTCGTTCGTGAAGTTCTCAATTTAAGTTCACTCACTCACTTCACTCACTTCGTTAGTGAAGCTCGTTTAAATCTGATTTTTCTGTGATCTGTTGATCTTTTTCTATTGACAGTTTCTCCTGGTGATTGTACTTTTAGTGGTCATTTATCACTGTAAAAACTACCTGAATGATGAATAATTTGCTCAGAAGTCTCGTTGTCTCTCACTCCGAACTTTATCTCCTCTAATCGTTTCATTGCTTCTACCACCCTCATTTCCACTAGGTTTCCTTACGGCTTTGTCCCCATAACACTGTTCATTTCTAGTGCTTTGAAATTCTTGGAAGGTTGCAAATGCGCGCATACAAAATATTTAAGTCTACAAAAGTCGCGATACTCCATATACTCTGTGTTCAACAGGAAACCTCCGTCAACTTCATAGTTGCTTAAAAAGAATAATTCAATCAACCTTATCATCCACAGATTTTTCGTAACCTTCTCAAGGGATCATCTCTTGTTTCTCTTCCTTCCAATTGTCCATTCAATACTCTTCCTTCCAATGGATCTTTAAGTCTCCCTCTCAATCGAATTCCAGTATTAACAGCCACACTCGTCTTCTTGATCACATCTCAGTATCACACTTCATCTCTATGAATAACCCCCCTCTTTTAGATATCATTTCCATACTGCACACTCACGGCCGATCTTTTTCTCTTTTTTGCAAATTCCAGTCATATTTGCCAGTGGCAATGTTCAAAAAAGACCCCCAGCCAAAGGCCTCTGCAAACATCAAATCTTCAGAAAGAAGGAAGCTTCTTCTGAGTATATGTACAGACTATGATTTGAACCAGGAAAAACTAGGGAAAGATCGCTTGTTGGACCTTCTCCCCGCAAACACAAAACAGGCGGCATTTAAAAGCTTACAAGGCTACTCAGGCAGTATCTACTGCGACGAAAACGAAACACCAACGTGGTTCAAGTCCCGCGACTCAAAGTTGTATCCATCTGTATACACATGCTGGAAATGCCCATTTGTGGTGCCGTTAATCAAGACCCATCCTCACGTTATCGAGGTTCTCTGCAGAGGTGCAGACTTGATGTTACCCGGTACTATTCCGCCTTTTGACCCGCGTGCTACGAGAAACACTGTGGTGGGAATTGTGAGTAGCTCACACCCCACGGTCGTCAAAGCAGTTGGCATATGTCGCCAGGACTTGAGCAAAATCGATAAAGTTATCGGAACTACTGGTGTCGCGGTCGAAGTTGTTCACACCATTGATGACGAGTTATATAAACTCAACAAATATGCAGAAATTGAGGTTCCAGAAAGCCTCATCATTGACGTGGATGAAACGAGCGAAATCCACAAGATTCCTGTAACCAACCACCCGGAGAGTCTTGACAGCAACGCTGGGGAGAAAAGTGAAACAACGCACGAGAGTACCGATACCAAGCCCGATATTAGTGACCTTGCAGAAATCGTGAGCACTCTCACCGTGGAAGAGGTGGATAACTTTTTTGTGCGATCGCTTATCCAATCGGTGAAAAATGATACCATCGAGCTTCCCATAAACGCATCGACCTTCATGTCATCGTACATCTACAAAAACCTCCCTGTTGTGGATGCCACGTATTGTAATGTCAAAAAAACCTCGTGGAAGAAGACGTCCAAGTTTCTCAAAGCAATGGACAAACAAGGGTATCTTCAGGTCAAAGGGAAAGACGAAGACCTCTCTGTGGTGAAGTTGATTGAAAAATCGAGCCCGGTGGTGGAGAACTTTGTTACACACAAACCTATGGGTTCGTTGGTTACAGGATCCAAGGAACCCACACAATCCAAGAAGGCACATGAACTTACTATCGTCAATTTATACAAACCCGCAGGGAACAAGCTTCGTGCTTTTTTCAACAAGCTCAATGTTGAAGTCGAGCCTTACTACACGAGCCCGGAGTTGAAAAAGCTTTTTGACCAGTACGTCAAAGTGGCCGAGTTGGTGAATGTTAAGAATCCAAAAACCATCAAAATCGATGACATTTTGAACAAGGTCACCAACTTGGGGCCAGAGGCAACTCCACGTGACAAAGTTTTCAAGGCGTTTCTAGGAGCATTCTCACATTTGTTTCAGGTGACCAAGCCTGGTCATACTGACGGAGATATCCACAAGGGAGAGCCCCCAAAGATCAAAATTATCACGGAGACGAAGATCGGACGCAAGATTGTGACAAGGGTGCTTAACTTTGAAGAGTACTATATTAAACCACATATTTTGGCCAACGAGTTGAAGGTCAAGTGCTCGGGGTCCACTACCATAGCGCCGTGCGTGCAGAACCCCAAGATAACAGAAGTCCTGGTTCAGGGACCACACGGGAAGTTGGTCATAGATCTTTTGAGAGAAAAGGGTGTTCCGGTCTCGTTCATTGACTTTGAAGACAAGGTCAAGAAGAAGCGGAAGAATTAAAATAGAGCATCTGGGTAGATGGAAGTTTATAGACTTGACACGAAATGGAAAGATGAGGTTAGACTGGACTGAGATAGTAGGTGAGCTAGAGAGACTAGAGCTAGAGAGACTAGAGCTAGAGAAAATAGAGCCAGAGAGACTAGAGCTAGAGAGACTAGAGCCAGAGAGACTAGAGCCAGAGTATTAGACTACTAGTGTATTAGACTGGAGCTAGCTTATTGACTAGGATGTTAGACTGGAGCTAGATTATTGACTAGGATATTAGACTGGAGCTGAATTACTACTAGAGTATTAATGAGCTAGAGTGTTAGCCTAGAGCTGGACTGTTAAACCAGATGATCTAGACTAACTTAACATTTTGACACTACTAACTACTGACTTGCCAAAGCTATCCTTCCATATCGTTGAGGCTCGCAAAGCCTTGTCTATAAACGTTAAATGACAATCTCGATGATATCAAGGCCTGGACCTGCAGTTACGAATGCGGATCTTGTTTGCGGATTCACATTCAACTTCTGTGCTGGAATACCACCAGGGTAGATATGGGCATTTTTACATTGGCTGACGTCAAGATAGCTCAAATTGGAAGCTCCACTCAACAAAGCATCCACCCCTGCTCGCGTGACTCTCACACAGCCTTTCAAAATCAACTTTTCTAATTTCTTCAAGCGCAATGATATCGTAACGAGCGTGGCATCACTCACGGCGGACCCACAGAAGGACAAATCCAATTCCCTGATGTTCGGACACCCTAAACACAAAGCCTCCGGAGACACATCCGATAGAGCACAGCAGAAATTGAGGTCCAAAATCTCCAACTTTGGACACGCATTGGCCATAGATATTATGGCCCGGTCAGTCAAGAAAGTACAATCCTTCAATGATAGTTTCTTTAAGTTGGGAAACGGTCTGTAGGTCCACAGTTGAAATCCCCTATCTGTGATGGTTGTACACCTAGTGAGGTCCAAGCTCTCCAAGCGCTGATTGGCATGGTAAGCTAAGTGATACATGAAGTTGTCGGTGAGGTGTTTGCAATATCCAACATTGATGATCTTCAATTTTTTACAGCCTATCTGGCTCATATCGAAATCCAACTCTTCTGCTTTCATCCTCTTGACCATATCCTCGTCGTTGATTTCACTGGCATCCCAGCCAATGAGTCTCTCTAAAACGTTGTCTCTCACTTTCCTGCAGTTGCTCAAGTCGATTTCTTCCAATTGTTGACCAACCAGTGGCACAGTTAGATCCATGATAGCCATCGCGCTGACTTCCCAGTTACTCTGCATCTTGATGGTTTTGATTTTGCCTGCAATACCAATCTCATTGATCATGTAACTGAACCCTTCGTCTGTGATGTGGAAACAGTTGGAAATGTCGATTTTTTGTGGTCGCGGACCAACAAAGTCGGTAATGCTCTTTAAAGCTTTGTCGTCAATTGATGTGTTCCACTGAGACAAGGACAACGTCTTGAACAAGTTCGGCGCCGCAGTCAAAAGCTGGCGCCATCTCTTGCTCATCAAACGCATTTTCATCAATGTGGGGAGCGGCAAGTAGCCAAAAACATGGAGCAAGATTTTGTCGGGAAGCGGCCCGTTGTTGCTCAAAACAGACGACCGCCTTCTGCCCCGTGGACCAGACACACTCGCCAAGCGCGCTCTTTTATGCTGAGGCAAATACTGGAACACGGACGATCGCCGACTGTTGTTTGCGCTCACCAGGAAATTTTGAAAGTTGTTGAGGGACGGCGCAACAGGGTTAACTGGGGGTAGTTGCAAATGCAAGGTGCCCAACTCGTCGTTTTTGAGACTGGACTGTGGGCGCTTTCTCAGCTCCCCATCACCCACTGGGGAGTTCAAATTGGTGATGGGAGAAACGGAGCGTGAGTGTATTCGGTCGCTGAACAGTGTGTTCATTGTGGACGCCAGCGAGGCACTTTTGGCCTTTTGGAAGTCCCAATTGGAGTTGAACAAGGACAGCGATTGTTCACGCCTAGCCAGAGGCTGATATAGCAAAGGGCCTTGCTTAGACTGACTGGGGAGCACGGGCACCGGAGTACCAGTAGAAGGACTGGGGCTTCTTTGCTGACGCTCCAGCAGCGGGGCTTTCAGTGTTTCATTCATAAGGTAGTTGATAGACAAACGGGACTTTTCCAACAGTTTCTTCCTGGTGGAGCAGTTTAATACTTTCCTCTCGTAAGCCGTTTTACGCATATCTTGTGCAATGGCGGGGTACTCTGTACAGAGCTTTTTCAAGCTGTCGCTTCTCACCACCATCAACTCAGCCAGCGAAATGGTTCTGACGGATGCGGATCTTTGCGAGGCGTCCAGGTTACCCGTCAAAAGATCAAGGAAGGCCATCTCTCCAAAGTATGCGCCAGCTCCCAAACGGCCGAGAATGTTCTCCACCATGCCTACATCCTGCGGGCGTGCAGGGTCGTCCAAGAAGTCTATGACCTCAACTTCGCCGTTGATCACAAAGTACATATCTGAAGCAGTGTCGCCCTTGTGGAAGACGTACTCAAAAGCACTCATGTGGAGTGGCTCGACCTCCAATGCAACTTTATGTATTATCTCTGGCGGTAAGTTTTGGAACATGGGGATGCTGGTGATGAATTCCTGGATGGAAACCGATGAGTCCACGTTGTCTGAAGGCTTGGTGCTGGAGAGCGATAGCGGCGATGTGGAGTGCGTGAGGGGAGGGATCGACGGACCCGGGAGTGTTGAAAACTTCGTGGCCAAGGCACTTGCCTGAACACCTCCGTGTATGAGACTGCTGTTTGGGGGGAGCAAGTGGATGGGCGTGAGATTTTCTAATGACGGGATGTGGGAGGTACCAATCACATTGGGCAAGTCGTACTTCTTTTTCTTGTCGAGCATCGCTAAACGTTCCTGCGCTTCATCGCGAATTCGGCGTTCGATAAGAGGGTAGTTCTTGAGCACAACGTTCAATGTGTTTGCAGTCAATACACCAACCAAAACCTTAGTTCTGGCAGTGACGGTGGCAGTTCTGGGCCGGTTGAATAGGATGCCGATTTCGCCAAAGAAATCCCCCGGAGCAAGCTCGGCGTAGGTGGACTCTCCGTCTGTGGAAGTTACTGCGACTGTGCCCTTAAGAATCCAGTACATGGATCGCGAAGGGTCGCCTTTCTTAATGATGTACTCCTGTGGGTGGTACTGCATCAACGTGAGTTCAGCAGCTATGCGCGAATGGAACGACTTTGGGGCCTTGTTGAAGAGCGGGAACGTGGCCAATCTCTTCAAGAATTCTGGCGGTACATCGTAATTGTGTGTGTCATCTGTGTTATCTTCTGTGTGTGGGCTCGGCAGTCTAGCGGCTAAGGTCTCCGGAACTGTGTCGTGGGCCACCCGGGGCGAGTTTTCCTTTGTCTGGGTGGACAATGGTGACAGGTTGTAGGTGACCTTCGGTTTGATTGGGTTCAAGGTCATGGGCTACTAGACACTACGCCTTTGTTGCGGAAGTTGTCGAGGGCAAACAGCGAGCGTGGTGATAAATAATCAATCGAAAAAAAGTTTGAAAAAGAAACACTATGAATGAAATATGCACTATCAATCTCCGGTGACGTTGGGCGAAAAAGCACCCCATCATCGGTGGCGCATGAACGTTAATCGCTGTGTTTAGCGTCAGTGCGTGAAAAGAAATTGCTGAGGTAATTACGATGAAACAATAGGATCTGGCTTTGCAGATCGCCGAGCAATTTGAGGCAGAGAATAGCTTTTTGTGGAGCAAAGAATAGGGGAATGAGGGAGGGAAGAAGGGAGAAAAGGGAGGGAGAGAAGGGAGGGAGAGAAGGGAGGGAAAGAGAGGGAGAGGAAAATAAGAATATGAGATAGAAGGAGGAGGAATAAGAAAGACAGAAGAATTGGAACCTAATAGGATAAATATTAAGCTGTCACAACACTCATATGCTGGAACAGAAAATTACACAAAGAACAATTTGTCCTCATTTATTTATAGGTTAGGCGGCCGTTAGTACATTCCATGCATTTCCACACAGTTGCTCGAGTGGACGTGGAACAGCAACTGAAGCTAAAGAACACTGGAACCCGAGTTAAACTTTTCTGTTTAACCTTTTTTGCGTCATTCATTTGCGCTTAGCTAATTCAGAAGCAGAAACGATTTTGTCAAGGAACAGAATGTGGTGTGATATATGCCAGCTTTTGAAAGGGAAAAGAGAGAATTGTTAAGGGGCTTTGAAGCACTGTTTGATTACGCTGCAAAGGCTCGTTCCGACGTAATTCGTCACGCTTGCATGTTCGATGTTGGGCGAAACGGTACATATCGCATCACGTTGTTTTGAGCCAAGAGCCGTTCGAAGATCTCCAGGGCTACAAAAGAAATTCTCAGGTCACTTACTAAGCAATTTTTTCCATGTCTTGTAATGCCCAATTGAGCTAGCGAGCTCCGAATGAAAATACGAGGAAACAAGTGGGCTGAAGTAAATAGAACGGCAGAAGTAGAGGTTGATGTATGTATAGGGATATGAGTAGATATATGAGTAGGTAGATGAACAGGGATATGAGTAGGTAGATGAATAGGGATATGAGTAGATAGGTGTATAGGGATATGAGTAGATAGATGAATAGGGATATGAGTAGGTAGATGATGATAGATGAACAGATCAGATGAATAGATAGATGAAAAGAAAAAACATCTGCACACGGATACATAGAGGCGTACAAGACAAACACAGAAGCAAACACATTCAAGTACGAGAAAACAACAAGGTTCGTATCTGCGAAGAATGTGGAATAGACTATCTGATATGCACGCCTGGTTGTGTGTATCTATATACACTACCAGAATCTTCCTCGGTCTACTTCTTGGCCTAAACCATTTTGACACCTTCTAGGACACGAACGCATGCAACAGCTGCAGTTCGCTAAAAAAGGCTAGTATCGAAACGGGTTTTGGGCTCGGTTCTCGTCACGGCAAGGCGTTACCTGTGGACCTCGTCTAGTTAAACTTTGGAGCATGACATGGACTTCGTCACTAATAGGGGTCGGTTAGACAGATGATGGGTTGAGGACCAAGGGAAGATGAGAAGAAGGCGGTTGTATTTGGGTGAGATCATTACAAAGATGGGCGAGGATCATTTGCGGTTCGCTTATGAATATTGTTGTGTTTTTGATGACGTTTTTTGCTAGTAAATCATCAGCTTCAAGATCATCAGATTGAATGTTGAACAGCTTCAAGATCATCAGATTGAATGTTGAACAGCTTCAAGATCATCAGATTGAATGTTGAACAGCTTCAAGATCATCAGATTGAATGTTGAACAGCTTCAAGATCATCAGTTTGACTGTAACCAGCTTCAAGATCATCAGTTTGACTGTAAATCATCAACCTATGGATATGGCATGTTAGCTTAGAGACCGTGTTGACAATGATAATCGGAAGATCTGTTTAGGTTTGTCGTGGGACCTTAGGAGACATTTAAAGTTATCGGCGTAAAAAATAATGAGTTAAGTTGGCGTGAGCTTCGCTGTGAACTACGCTTATAGATAGCCTTTTTTGTTCGTAAGTCCTCCCCTAGCATCACACTTAATTTGTGTACTTTCCATCGTTGCAGAGTGGAACAAACTTGCTTTTGTGACTAAGGTTTTCACCGTTGCAGGGTGGATTTGTCTTAGTAATCGGCTAAAGTGGTGAGACGTGATTAGTAAGATCAATATGATGACATGTGGGATTGTAACTGAACGAGAGAAGCGAGTGAGTGATTGAGTGATTGAGTGAGAAAACTGACTGAAAAAATTGAACTAGTGAGTAAATTGAGTTAGTCAGTAAAATGAGTTAGTCAGTAATTTGTGTTAGTGAGTGAATGTATTTTGTGAGTTAAGTGATGTGTGAGTGATTGAGTAAATTGACTGAGTAAATGGTAATGAATAAACTTGGCATATTGAAGTAGTCAGTACAATTTACTGTGAGTATATTAACTTCTTATATGGCAAGCACTTAACATTATTTTGAACAAGAACGAAACCTGAGCAAACTGCACCCACATCTTCACTTGCTCTTAGCGACACTAATGAAGATACCATTATCACTTACCCTTTAAAGTTCCTACTATTCGTGACTTATTCGTGAATTAATGATGTGAATTTTCGCGTTGTGTCTAGTTAATCAATTCCACCGTGAATTTACTGGATTCATCGTTGGTGGTTACTGAATATACTGAAATTATCGTTGGTAATCACTGAGTATTTCGCATTCATCGTTGGTGGTCACAAATTCACCGTGATTTACTTGTCAACCCAATCACACCAAGTACCAGCTTTTGCTCAGTACGCTCGTAATATGTTGACAATCTACGAACGAGCTGACGAAGTCAGTGAGTGAGTTTCAGAGGTTTATTGACGATCTCTATGATGTAAGTTGATTCACTCATTCAATCATCTCTATAAATAATGTAAGTTGATTCACTCATTCAATCATCTCTATAAATAATGTAAGTTGATTCACTCATTCAATCATCTCTAAATAATGTAAGTTGATTCACTCATTCAATCATCTCTATAAATAATGTAAGTTCACTCACTCATTCGATCATCTCTATAATGCAGGTTCTTTCACTATTTCAGTTATCTCTATTATTATGTGAGTTCACTTACTCACTCATTCAATTCGCTCATTCGTAGTTATCTCTGTAACACTGTATGTTCACTCACTCACTCAATTACTCAATTACTCTTTCACTCTTTCACTCATTCACTCTCTCACTCTCACTCATTCACTCTCTCACTCATTCACTCTCTTTCATTCACTTCACTCGCTTCGCTCGTGAAGTTCGTTCGCTCAGTTATATAGTTTTTTCGAAGCTGAAAATTTTCACCAATGATCAGGACGGCAGTAAAAACACCGTGGGCCCACACCACTCTCGGCATCCGCCCGTTCTCAGCTTCCTCTATACAGCTCGCCAAACAGACAACCAAACAGAATGACGCCAAAAAGAAGTTGAAGCGCGAGCAATATCGCAAAAACAAAAACAAGGAAGCCCCAGAATCACACCCACTCTACATGGACGTCCCACTCGCAATGAAGTTCCTCAGGGCCGCAGAAGTGGGCCGCAATGTCAGAAGAACTACCGTCTCCATATTGATGACCGTTTTGCCCGAAAAAGGATCCAAGCCCTTGCAAGGCTCTATATACCTCCCCAAACCAATCAAGGACAACAAGGTGATTGTGTTTTCGTCGATCCCCGAGACAGTGGAATTGGCCCGTGAGTTAGGCGCAGCTGCTGCGGGCGGTGTGGACTTGGTCGAAAGAATCCAGAACGGTGAGGTCAAGTTGGATGATATTACTCACTCTTTTGCTACGCCGGAGTTTATTAAGGAGTTGAAGCCAATAGCAAGAAACCTCGGTCCAAAGGGCATTATGCCCACCCCGAAGAGAGGCACTGTTTCCGATGATATCAAGTCCTTGATGGAGCAGTCTGTGGGTGCGTTGCCATTCAAGCAGAAAGACCAGCATTTGAGTGTGCCTATCGGCAGATGTGATTTCAGTGACAAGGAGATTATTGAGAACTTGAAAGCTGCTTCCAAGTCCATATATGAGTCACAGCCCCCGGGTACCAAGAAGCCGAATTTGTTGGGCCAGACGTGTTTGAGTTCTACAAATGGACCATCTTTGGTGATTAATTTTAAGAATCTCTAGTGTAAATAGGAATGTATAGAGAACTGAACGAACGAACGAACGAACGAACTTTACGAGCGGAGCGAGTGAAGTGAGTGAGTGAGTGAACCTAGACCATTGTATAAATAACTGAACGAATGAGCGAACTTATACTATTATATAAATAACTGAATGATTTGAGCGAATTAATGAGTGAGTGAGTGATCTTACAGTATTATAAAGATAACTGAATGAATGAGTGACTTACAATATTATGAAGATAACTGAATGAATGAGTGAACTTACATGAATCCATAACTAAATCAGTAAAGTGAGTGAGTGAGCGAGTCAACCCACATCATTATATAGATAACTGAACAAGTGAGTAAGTGTATGTGTGACTGAACCCACATTAAAGAAGTGTATATGCGTGGGTACCAGTATAATTTTAGTATCATATCGAACACTGATCCGTATATCTAAATATTTCTCTTTTTTCTTATCCTGCCTCTTTTACGTGATTTTGATTCTTACCATTCTTTTATCTTATCCTGCCTCCTTTTTGATCTCACTTAATTGCTAATTGTTCCCTTGTGTATTATACGCAATGCCCATTGTCGCGGTTTCCTTCTAGTGATGATGTGTAGTGATACAGATCTTACTTATTGAGTCACAGAGTCAAGCCATTCACTCAATTTCCTCACAAACTTATTCAGTTATATCTATAGTTCACTCACTCGTTCAGATATCTCTATAATAGCGTGAGTTTGCTCACTCGTTCAATTATGTCTATAATAAAGTGAGTTTGCTCACTCGTTCAGATTTCTATATAATAGTATGAGTGTGCTCACTCGTTCAATTATCTCTATAATACTGTAAGTTCACTCACTCACTCACTCGTTTTACTCGTGAAGTTTGTTTAATCGTTCAGTTATCTCTGTAATAACGTATATTCACTCACTCACTCACTTTACTCGCTTTGCACGTGAAGTTCGCTCATTCGTTCTGATATCTCTATAATAAAGTAAGTTCACTCAATCACTCACATCACTCGCTTTGCTCGTGAAGTTCGTTCATTCGTTCAGTTACCTTTTATTTATCTATCATGCGCACCATCTCCACAAACAAGTTCATGGGACTTGCTGATGGCAAGATCCTCGACTGGTGCCCCTCGCTCAACTTGTTAACAGTCTCAATGAATAAAACCTCAGTGTGGGTATACCGCTTGAGTGGCGAAAGAGTCTACTCCGTCAACAATAGAGTCCCCATCACATCTATCAGCTTCATGAAAGACGGCGCGTACTTCTGCTTGTCAGGTACAGACGGTAGCATCAAGATCTACGACTGCAACAACGGCAAATTGACCAAAGTCATCGACAAAAACTTCTCCGCAGTAAGCATAATAAGCTTTAACTACCATTGCAAATCGAACTCCGGTCCTTACAACCAACTCTTCAAAACAGAACTTTTATCGAAACTACCCACATTGAGCGTCGAGGGAAGTACAGGGGACTCATCCTCTGCATCGGCCGCGCAAATCTCACTGAGCAACAACATCAGCGCACTTGATCTTGACACATTGAACTTTTTGGTGCTCATAGAGAGCTCAAATAAACTTGCATTCAACTTCAACAATTTACTCACTATAGAGGGAATATCTTTGTCTTCACAAGACATTACCTTCACACACTACTTCGACAACAGTAACAGCTTGTTTAGGCAGTTCTTTTTGGTCAAGGATGCCGATGGACACCAGTTAGTCCAAATGAGCTTGTGCGTGGGTCCAGAAAATTACAACCATTTCACAGACATAGTATTGAAATTGTGCAAAGTTGCTGCAATACTTAACTTTGTGGAGGACCAGCTCTCGCTCGTCAATAGCGAGTTGCACGCATTCTTTGACTACTTCGACCGCCAATTGTCGAACTTCAACGACTCCATCGAGCTCAACGAGCTTACAGATGTTAAGGTGCGCGTGTGCATGTACGATCTCATCTTGACAGGCTTGATTCCAGAGGCCCAAAAAGACTACTGGTTGAACCAGTTTGGCGAGCGTGGTCACAAGCGCTTACTGAGTACCGGGACCACGGTGTACGAGTTGGCACGCAATGTCATATTTACCAAAGTTATTGCATCGCTTGAGAGGCTCATGGTCATACTAAAGGACTTGAAGGCAATGAGCGAATGGTACGAGGAAAATGGCTGTATTATCGGAGGATGTTTTCCCTCCAGCTACGTTTGCTCGCTCATCACCAATTCCGAAGTCATGATCAAGGCGTTGTACAATTGCATATGGGACTTGAACAAGGAACAGGAGCAGTTTTCGCACTTTCTTGACTGGATAAAGGCTGAGATTATAGACAAACTATCGAAAGAAAACGACTATGCGTCTTATTTGGCAAACCCACCAAAGATATTCAAGCATGTCGACCTCTTTGCTTATGTTGACGGGTCACTTCTTTCCAGTAAGTTCTTCAGGTACTTTGACTTTGGCACATCGGTTTTCAGTGTCCTCCAAAAGCTGAATCCTCTTGTGCAGAGCTTGAAAGGTCTCCATCTGGCGCTCACCTCGGTTTTCTCTGCTGCGCTCGAAAACTTCAAGGCTTTCGTGAGGGGGAACATGAAGTTCGATCCTTTGGTGCGCATCGACTGTGCGGGTGAGCTCAAAGTCAGGTACCTACAGGATGACACATGCATAATTACAAGTTATGACGACGACAAGATGACTTTCCTCCGGTATGAACTCCACAGCAATGCGATGTCCAAGGTTGTAGTGCAATTCGAGCCGAAATCAAAGGTTCTCTATGAGTTCAAGGATGACAAAGAGGTGGTGGTGTTGCTGACAACGCCGTCGTCGTATCAGGTCGAGACATTCAATTTTTTAAATTTGTTCAAGGCAACTACCTGCCAGCAGCACTACGATTCTATCCACAAGCTTGGGTCACTCACGGAGGACGATTTGCATCTCAAGTCTCCTAAGCATTTGGCTTTGAGCTGTCGAGTAGAACAACTTGCTGCGAACGAGCGTGCAGTATATGCCGATGATTGTAAAACGTACGGCTGTTTGCTTGACCTGAACCGGCAGAATTATGTTGTGTTTTGTTTGTGAACGAGCGAACGAACTGAATGATCGGAGCGAGTGAAGTTGGTGAGAGAAGTGAGAGAAGTGAGAGAAGTGAGAGAAGTGAGAGAAGTGAGAGAAGTGAGAGAAGTGAGAGAAGTGAGAGAAGTGAGAGAAGTGAGAGAAGTGAGAGAAGTGAGAGAAGTGAGAGAAGTGAGAGAAGTGAGAGAAGTGAGAGAAGTGAGAGAAGTGAAGTGAATGAAGTGAATGAAGTGAATGAAGTGAATGAAGTGAATGAAGTGAATGAAGTGAATGAAGTGAATGAAGTGAATGAAGTGAATGAAGTGAATGAAGTGAATGAAGTGAGTGAACAAATTTGATTTGGAGAGTGAACGAACTTGACTCGCTAATTACAAGTATATTCACAGTTAGTGAGTGTTAAAGGGAAATTATTACAAGCACATTCACAAAGTTAGTGCTACAGTGAGTGCTAAATAATTACAAACATATTCACAGTTAGTGAGGGTCACAACGAGTGCTAAATAATTGCAAACATATTCACAAAGATAGTGTCACTTTTTAGTGCCAATTTTCCTGACCCTTCCTATAAATGTGGCCACCCCGGACTAATTCATTGCTGTTCTGGATAATCGCATCTATTATGAAGTCCGGGTCCCCTACACAATCCCAAAGCCCATGTGTCACGAAACTGGATCTCGTGAACATGGAACGGTTGTGCCGAAATACGGCTTTCCATTGTGCTAAAGCATATCAATCACGGCTAACTTGGTTTTAATGACGAACTTCATGAGCGAAACGAATGAACTAGTGAGTGAGTGAGTGAGTGAGTGATCGCCAGTCGTTCACTATGTGTATATGGAGTAAGTTACTCACACTCATTCGTTCAGTATCTCTGTATACAAGACATGTTCACTCACTTACTCACTGAACTCGCTTTGCTCGTTCAGTTCGTTCGTTCGCCCATTCGCTTATTCATTAAGTTATCCTGTATACAAGAATGTTCACTCAATCACTCACTGAACTCGCTTCGCTCGTTCAGTTCGTTCGCTCGTTCAGTTCGTTCGCTCGTTCAGTTCGTTCCCTCGTCCTCTTACATTCCTATAAATTGCAAGGTATTCAGCATCCATGAGAGGCTTGTCGTTTTGGTAAAAATTAGACATCGGACTCAAGTGATAACTTTCGTCATCATAATAATATTGCTTCATTGCGTAAACCCTGAGTAACTTCCGGATATTGTTGTCTGTGGCTATCAATTTCTTGGAGCGCGTGTAGTACTTCACCATGGGACTCAATGTGGTCGCCTCAGCCCTGTGTTTCCTCTTCATATACCGGAAGTAATTCGTGTTGATGTTCGAAGGACTGCACTCTTTGGTCGGTTTCGATATTGCCAATTGGATAATCTCCTCCAAAACCACACGATCGATCGGTCTATGCGCCAAAAACAACAGCTTGGTGGCAGTGATCCTTTTTCGCAACTGCTTGTCTCTTTTGTGAGGATGAATCGGATCTGCATATCTAGAAGTGCCGTAAACCACCTCCATGGGTTGCATATTTACCAGGACTAATTTCGACTGGTTCTTGAGCAAAAAGGCGTATAATTTCGTAACCTCTTGGAAAACCTCCACGGCAGACTCATTCGCTCGACGCCGACCCTCAATCGAGTGTATCGCTGGTGACCTCCTCTTCAACTTGAGGTGCGCTACCAAAGAGAATTCTTTTTCCCTTTCTTCCTTCAATTTGCAGTCGTAGGAGTTGATGAAGGGCAGAATGCCAGGTTTGTGCAACTCGTGTATAATATGCTTTTGGGGCCAGAAAGGCTTCAAGGACAGGTAGTCCGTTTTGTCGAATTCTTTCATCCACTCAGGGGTGGTTTTGGATATGGAGTCCAAGAATTGTGCGATCAAGTCGTACTTTTCGTCTACGAGGATGGTATCGAGGAGCTGGGTGCAATTGCGGAGGCGTTTGAGGTCTAATCGGGGGCGCCGCTGGAACTCTGTTTTAGCAATTTGCATTGCTCTGAGAATGGTGGCATTTGGAAGGGGTAGCCTGCGTATACGTATGCATAGTTTTTTGTAGGCCCGAAGGGACATGGTAAAAAAAGTGAAGGAGCTAATAGAGGGTAATATCTGAAAGAACGAATGAACTCACTTCATTCGCTTTGCTCATGAAGTGAGTTTAGTGACTGACCGACTGGAGAGGGTGGCGATAGAATGATAAAATGGAATAGCAAGTGTAGGGGCAATGACGGATGTATGAGTAGTAGTACAAATAGAGATGTAATGATTGATGAGATAATTGTGAGACAGGAAGAAAATGAAAGAATTGATCAATTTCGAGACATTAAATAAATTATCGAGTATATGTAGTTTTGTCTACAAAGTGATCTACAGTGATACAGAGTTTAATCAAAATAATGTTTGTTTTCTCTTCCTGGTCATTGTTTGTTCAAATTCATGAGTACGTCGCGAGTACAGTTCGAGCAACTGGATAAGGGACACAAGAAATATATCTAACGAACTGAGTACATCTATATCATAGCTATGGTTGGAATATTTTATTCGTACAAATTATTGAAAACATACAAATTACTGAATATCGGCTGCTTCAATGATTTTATTTATTAATGCTTTATCTGTTCGCGTAGATTATTTTGTTGATCTTACTTATTCGTGCACATTGAACTGGTACAGCTCGAAATAACTTGTAGGGTTACCAGTTGGCTGTTTAATGTGAGTTCTTTCATTTAGTTATTCTGTTCATGTATGTTCGCTCGTTGATTCAGTTACTCCGTTTAATAATTTCACTCACTAACTCACTTACTCGCTTCGCTAGTTCAGGTCGCTCTTTCAGTTCGCTCGTTCAGTTCGCTCGTTCAGTTCGCTCGTTCGTTCAGTTATCTATATAGTAATGTAGTTCACTCGCTCCGCTCGTGAAGTTCGTTCGCAAGTTATTTCTAATTAATCCTTTTTCACCATGGCATTAGCGGAGACATTCTTGAGAAAAGTCCACAAGCTTGGGCTAGTTCCCAAGATAATCAAGTTCCTCCCTTTAATATCCGTCTGCTTTGCACTCTCTAGCATCGCATGGCTTCTCGTGTTACCTATGGAAGGCAACTACAGAAACACATACATCTCAGAAAATGCATTGATGCCTTCACAAGTCATGTCCTACTTTAGAGAGTCCGAGTGGAACATCGTTCGGGGATACAGAGATGAAATCTCAGGCTACGAGGACTCCGAGCCTACACTGCAAAACAAATACATAGAGAGCATGATGAACAAATTCGGGTTTGTCACCTCCTATCACCACAATGCCAAGGTGGCAGATACACTTTACGGTATAATGCACGCCCCTCGCGGAGACGACACCGAGGCAATGGTGTTGACCATCCCATGGAAAACCTCCGACGGCGAATACAATGAAGGAGGTCTTGCCATATCTCTTGCGTTGGCCAGGTACTTCAGCAAAGCGTCGATCTGGTCGAAAAACATCATTTTTGTATACCCCCAGAATGGACACTTTCCATTGAGGTCATGGGTCGAGGCATATCACACATCTTTGGAGAACACCGCTGGCTCAATCGACGCTGCAATTGTGTTGGAGTACGGTAAAAATGGTGACCATTTTGACTACTATGAGATGGCTTACGAGGGATTGAATGGGCAATTACCCAACTTGGACTTGCTCAACACAGCAAACTTGATTGCATACCACGAAAACATGCACTGTTCAATTCAGAACACGCCAGGTGTGGAGCTCACCAAAAACACCTACTTTACCAGATTGAGGACTTTGTTGCGTGGAATAGTCAGTTTGGTGTTGCTGGGGTTGAAAGAGAATACTCGTGGCCACGAGGCCTTTTCTGGCTGGCAGATCCAAGCGTTCACCATAACGGCAAGGGGAAACCAAGGCCCCAACGATGTGACTCAGTTCGGCAGGGTGGTCGACTCTACCTTCAGGTCCGTGAACAACTTGTTGGAGAAATTCCACCAGTCTTTCTTTTTTTACTTGATGTTGTCGCCAAGACACTTTGTTTCCATCGGTACGTATTTGCCATCTGCCATTCTCGTGGGATTTGCGTTTATATTGAGTGCTTTGAGTGCTCTCTTGAACAGCAACATCAAGATCCACCAGGTTTTCGGCCGCATGGACAAGATCTTGATAAGCTTCACCGCAATCCAGTGTGTTTGCTACGGGCTCTTTGTTTTCTTGCCTGGTGTGGTTCTCCATGCGCCCACTGAGTTGAAAGGTGATGCGGCCGTAAAGATTTTGCACTCGTTGGCCTTTGGCAGTGTTGCGTTCGCTGTAATTCCGGCTTTCAAGCCGTGTGCTAGGTTCAGCAAGGCGGTCACCCTGGGGCTTATATCGCTTGCACTCTTCTTCATAGCCATGCTCATCACCACGTTGTTGATTGTCAATTTTTCGCTCGCACTACTTGTTGGGCTTTTGTCGATTCCATTGATGTTTGTGCTGCCGTTGAGGGCTGCGCAAGCCGCGAGCGATCTGGCACTGGTAACAAAGTCTAGTATATTTGTCCGCAACAAAAACGGCATTAAAGCGACCTTGAGCTTGGTCGTTTCGAACCCTTTTGTGGTCATTTTGCTTGTGGGGACCTTGAGCAACCACAGATCCATGCTTTTGATGAAGAATTTGTTGACTTCTGGCGAGGAGTTGCAGTTGTGGACCTGGCATATTGTTATTCTTGGCTGGTTTCCGGCGTGGGCATGTATTGCGATGAGCAATTTGGTAGGTGAGTTTGGGAAGGAGGATAAAAGTTTGATTAAGGATGAAGGGTTGATTAAGGATGAAGGGTTGATTAGAAATGAAGGGTTGATTAAGGATGAAGGGTTGATTAAGGATGAAGGGTTGATTAAGGATGAAGGGTTGATTAAGGATGAAGGGTTGATTAAAGAGAATGAAAGTTTGATTGAGAATGAAAAGCTGATTAAAGAGGATGAAAGCCTGATTGAGAATAAAAGCCTGATTTAGAATAAAAGTCTGATTGAAAACGAATGCCTAATTGAGAATGAATGCTTGATTGAAAATGAAAACCTGATTAAGGATGAAGGCCTGGGAGGGTCAAGTTATAAGGGTGAAACCCAATAAAAAACAAAACTTAAAAACAGCTAAGCGGGTCTAGAACTGAGAATTTCATCACGTAATTTCACTCACTCACTCACTCACATCACTCGCTTCGCTCGTGAAGTTTGTTCATTCGTTCAGTTATCTATATAATGATGTGAATTCACTCATTCGTTATCTATATAATTATGTGAATTCACTCATTCGTTATCTATATAGTTATGTGAATTCACTCACTCACTCACTTCACTTGCTACGCTCGTGAAGTTCGTTTGCTCCTGTAAACAGAGAAGTTGAGAATTAACTCAAGGCCTAGAACTAACTTCGCAGTGTTAGTGTTTGTAAAAAATTCACACTACCTTTACAAAGTATAGAGAATAATAAATTAGAAGTAGGAATGAAGTGACAAATTGGGGAACGGTATTCTGACAAGGAGGAAGAATAAGAGTTAAGTAAAGAGTAATTGGTATAGAAGACATTACAAGATAATAGGGTAATAAGTAAATCCACATTTTAATGTTCACTGTTTTTAAAGATTATGCTTATCAAGCCCTATCAAAAATTGCACCCAATTCGCGAATTTAATACCATCAATGCAATTCCATACCATCAATGAAATTCCAAAACAATGTAACGTTTTCAGTAGAAGAACTTATCTACAGAGAATTACCTTAACACCTTACCCAACCACCCACTCTTCCTAGATATTTAATTGATGCTTTCTCAAATTAACTGTTTCTGACTCCATGTTAGTTCACTCACTCACTCACTCACTCACACACACACTCACACACTCACTGACTCACCACTCACTCACGTTCGCTCGTTCGTTCGTTCGTTCGAGATGGTACGTTAATTTCTCACTCCGGTAACAAAAACTACTCACATCTATTTACCTTTTACAATCGCTCATGTAAAAATTTCTGCCATAACACTGACATCTGACCGTGCACGGCTCATACCCAATCAGCACATACTAAACAGCTCAATTAGACTTTTGAATCAGTTAGTAAATTCATCACTCGTACAATAGACCTCACTTCCTAAACAAAAAGTTGTACAGCTTAAACACTAGTCGTACTATCAAAAACTAATCGTACTATCAAAAACTAGTCATCCTCCCACACCATACTCCCTCACACTCACAACAATCTCAACACCACACTCTGTAAACTCAAATCTAGCCACCTGTCAATCGCCAATTTAACTCAATATAGACTTTCCAGTTCGAGAATTCAGGACGTGTCTTTTTTCGCAAGTAAACAAACAGTTTGACGATCGAAAGACTCGGGCCTTTAGTCAAATCTACCTGTTAGCACTATCCTTTGACCAACACGCAATATTGTGAAGTTCACAGCCAGTTTCAAAGCTTTTACTGATAGCGCATACTCGGTCCATTTCAGGCTCTGCACATTTGATCAAAAAAATTAAAACACGACTATGTCTGGTGTGTACAACATTGAAAACACGTCTTCAGCGGCGTTGCGCAAGCGCAAAACCTTGAAGAAGTCCATCAATTTCTCCATCATGATTGTTGGTGAAAGTGGCTCGGGCAGATCCACATTGATTAACACGCTCTGTGGCGGAAACTCGATTATTCCAACCTCACTGACGGTGAACCAGGACCCATTCACCAAAAAGTTGACTTTGAGACACGAGAATGTTGAGTTGGAGGACAACGAAGGACACAAGATCTCGCTCAACATAATCGACACCCCCAACTTTGCCAACCTCATCAATTGTGACGAGGATTTCAAGATCATTGTTGATTTCATCAGGCACCAATATGACGAGGTCTTGTTGGAAGAGTCACGTGTCAAGCGTAACCCGCGTTTCAAAGATGGTCGTATCCATGTGTTGATCTACTTGATCAACGCCACCGGACATGGGCTCTCGGAAATCGATGTCAAGTTCATGCAGCATGTCAACAATTTGGTCAACATTATCCCCGTGATTGCCAAGGCTGACTGTTTGACCACAAAGGAGTTGGAGTTGAACAAGAGATTGATTTTGGAGGACTTGAACACCTACGGAATTAATTTCTACAAGTTCAACGAGTACGAGTACGAGCAGGACTATATTGATGACGAGATTGTCGAGTACAACAAGTACCTCAACTCTTTGATACCGTTCGCAGTCATCGGAGCCAACGAGTACCAAGAGAACCCTAACCCAGACGAGGACGATTTGCTCAAGTTGAGGATTTTGAACCCGATAAATACTAAGCCCATAAACGTCGAGAGTCCGGAGATCAACGACTTTACGATTTTGAAGAACGTCTTGTTGATCACACACTTGAATGAGTTCAAGGATTTGACACATGATGTCATTTACGAAAACTACAGAACAGAAGCGCTTTCTGGCAAGCAGTTCCAATATATTGACGGGAAGGAGTCTTTAGATAGCGCGCCTGATGGCACTGTTGTGCCCGCTCGTGGTGATCTTGCAAAGGCCGACTTCAGCACTGAAAACGGGGTTCCTGAAGAGTCCAACTACTTAATGAAGGAAGAGCAGATCAAGCTTGAGGAGGAGAGGCTTAGGAAGTTTGAGGAGAGAGTTCACCAGGATTTGATCAACAAGAGAAAGGAGCTTTTGGAGAGAGAGAATGAGTTGAAGGAGATTGAGAAGAGGTTGCTTGCTGAGGGTTTGAAGTTGAATGAAGACAATGAGATTGTCAAGATTGATGATGAGTAGATGAAGATATATCTGAATGAACTTCACGAGCGAAGCGAGTGAGTGAATATGCGTACCCATAGAGATATCTGAATGAATTTCAGGAGCAAAGCGAGTGAAGTGAGTGAATATGCGTACCCATAGAGATATCTGAACGAAATATAGGAGTGAAGTGAGTGAATGAACATAACGTATAGCGATATCTAACGAATTTCAGGAGCGAAGCGAGTGAAGTGAGTGAAAATGCGTAACCCATAGAGATCTGAACGAATTTCACGAGCAAAGCGAGCGAAGTGAGTGCATATGCCTAATGTATAGCGATATCTAAACAAGCTTCACGAGTGAAATGAGTGAATGAACATACTTAATAGCGATTCTAACGAATTTCACGAGCAAAGCGAGTGAATTGAGTAAATATGCGTAATACATAGAGATATCTGAGCGAACTTCACGAGTGAATGAGATGAAGAACTTCACGAGGCGCGAGTGAAGTTAGTGAATGAATATATCATATAGAGATGATGAACTCCACTCGCTGCGCTCATGAAGTTCGTTTGCTCGTGAAGTTCGTTCGCTCGTTCGCTCGTGATAGTAGCTATCACAAACTCACGTAATACCTTCTTCACGTACTAAACTTGTATCCTTTTGACCCACTCCCGCATCATCTGCCTCATTAACGAACCACTGCCCCACCTTCATCATTTCTCAGTCTCTACACTTTGAGTTTTCGTTTATCACTTGTATCTTCAATACTCTCCTACAGAATGCTGTCTAAATTTACTATCAGCGGAAAGTTAACTGTCAGTAGTATCGTATGTGTACCACAAGCCAGCAACTACTACCTGTATCCAGTATCATATGTGCATCCAATATCTGCATCCAATATCTGCATCCAGTATCATACCATCTGATATCATACTATCAGCATCCAGTACCACCCGCATCAGTTAAATACCCCCACCAGTACTCCCATCCCTCTTCATCTCACACCCTAAGCCTCAATGGAGTACTTACCAACAATTTCATCAAATTTCGCATTCTTCTCCTTGAAATCAACCAAGAACGGATGAGTCTCGTCCAAAGTCCGCAACTCCTTGATCAAGGTCATGACATTGGCACCGTTGTTAACAAGGTAGTCAAAGGTGATTTTGTTCGCTATGTAGTCAGCGTCTGGGCTCACACCTAAAGCCTCGATTTCGTTCATCTTCTCTTGCGCCTCGGGGTAGTGGTGCAACTTGATTTCCAAAGCAAACAACAGCGAAAGAGCCTTGAATTTGCCCACCCTGTCGCATTCATCACTGAACCCTGTGCTCAACAACTCGTCATAGAAGAAAAGAGCGTTGTTGATGTTGTCCGATTCGCCCTTCACAGAGTTCAACCACGACTCCACCACCTGGTACACTATGTTGTCTCTGATATTGTCTGGGAACTCATTAAAAGTCAAAAACACATTGTTGGCAGCAGTGAAGTTACCCTTGGCCAAATGCAATTGGATCAAAACCATGTAGGGCTCCAACTCGTGGAACTTCTGAAAGCCTGACAAACCCTTGATGTAGGTGGACAACTGCTTGATGGCCATATCTATGTCATTCTCAAAACGAACAAGGTATATAGCAGACAAAACAGCCTGCAACTCAAAAGTCGGCACATCAAGGTCTTGAAAGTAAGTGGAATCGTCGGTGCCGAAAGACTTCAAGTCATTCCAAGCATTGAGCAAAAGGAAAAACTCGTTGTTGTCGGGGAATTGCACCTTGCCCTCGTCGATCAATGAAGAGGCATCCTTTCCCAATGCAATCAAGGATCTGATCTTGTACTCCAACACTTTCAATTGGTTGTCGGGAGTGAACAGACTCACGGTGTGTTCTTCCACCTTGGTGTGCTGGTTTGTGTAGAACTGGTTTCTGATGTTGAAGAGCTCGCCTTCACCGAAGTCATCCATTGCTGATTGTGTTGTTGATTGAAAAAACACGTACCTTCGATTGTCACGTGTCACGAGCGAACGAACGAACGAACTTCACGAGCGAACGATTTCACGAGCGAACGATTTCACGAGCGAAGCGAGTGAAGTTAGTGTGTGTGTGTGTGAGTGTGTGTGTGTGTGAGTGTGTGTGTGTATACATAATGGGATATTGAATAGCATTGAGTACATTAGAGTATGGGTAATGAGTATATTAGGGTGAATAAGATTAAGTAAGGATTGAGTAACATTAGAGCGAATACATTTATATAAAAATGTGGGTATTAGGGTGAGGGTATTATGTTAGTACATTGATTGAAAAGTCATGGCCTTATCCTTCCAATGAGTACCAAGTGATCGAGTGCTAAGAAAATTAGTAAGACTAGGTTAATGATTTTCAACTAAGTTCTCTCAATGAGCTAATTTCTTATCCACTTGTCAGAAAGTTTATTTCTTACATCATGACACACACCTGAATTTATGAACTAAAACATTGCTATATCGCTTTAATAAAGTTACTGCTTCTCTTCTACTAATATGGTTATGTTCTTGTGTTTATGTTCTAGTGTTCTTGTTCTTCTACTCTCATGTTCTTCCTATGTTACTCTTATGTTCTTGTTCTTTCCCCTATGTCCTCTACCCTCACATCCTCTCCTCCTCATGCTCTTACATTATCCCCACATCTGCTTCCTCCTCCCCTATCCACTACTTCTTTGACCTGATCTTCTCCCACGCTGACTTCGGAGCAGCCTGCGTCAGTTCAGACTCCTCGGTGTAAAAATCAGACCCAAAATCTCCCTCCACTTCATCCTTCTTTTCATCTCTCCCCTCCTTCTTCTCCTCCACACCAAACCCGTTTTGCTCCCTGATCTTGTCCCACTTGGAGTGGTCGTGCGCAATCAGCCCATTCTTTGGAGGATGGTAGCGAACCTCATGCAAAGACTCCACAGTCATGGTTCTCGGGTCCTTCAAAATAAACGTGGGGTCTTCGGCGGTTTTCTTGAAGTAGAGGAAGAACAAGCCTGCCTGGTGGTAGTCCATTTCCTTCCACACGGCCAACTGAGTGCCCTTTGAACTGCCTTGACTTTCCAATTCTCTGATCTGCTTTGTGAACTCGTACTTACACAACTGCTGGTGCGCCAACATCATTGTTCCAAGGCCAAGCATGAAGGACAAAAATGGCTTGTACATTCTAGGACGCTTGATTAGCGGTGTGGCCGAGTCAAATGGAGGAATGGCTCTCAAACGAGCATAAACTGTTGGTGCAAAGAGCATCAATGTCGACGAGGCGACTCCACCGAAGGTTGCCACCCTTACTCTACGCATCAAGTCGTTGGAAATGTCCTCGCGGTCACTTGGCGTCAACTTCTGGTCTGCTTCGTAGAAGTGGACGGTGTGTTGGAACTGCAGCGGCGAGAGCTTATCGAGAAGGGGATTGTGTTTTGATTCTTCGGACATTGGAATCTTGTATAAGGTGGGTTAATGTTACTTCAAATATTTAATGGAAGTGCAAGTATTTGATAATGTTGAGTGGTAGGTGGAACCAATTGATTTTGGATTTTGGATTTTTGCTGCAAAAGAACTTCATGAGCGAACGAACTGAACAAGCCAAGCGAGTGAAGTGAGTAAGTGAGTGAATTCACACCATTATACAGATAACTGAACGTGTTAGTGAGTAAAATTACACCAATATATAGATAACTGAACGTGTGATTAAACTCACACAATCTTAAAGATACTTTATAAGTGATTGAACTTACATTCTACAGATACAGTATAAGTGGGTGAACTTATTAGTATAGAGATAACTGAGCAGTGAGTGAACCTACGTTATCATACAGATACTGAACGACTGAGTGACCCCACACTATTACAGACATACGTATGAGTTAACAAACTTACATTATTATAGAGATACCTAAACTAGTGAGTTTACTCCATTACAATAAATAACTGAAACAGGAAGCAAACAAATGACTGAAACAAGTGAATTTAATGCGTGAGTCAAATCATCTCAGGGATCATTTCTAAACAAGCAAAGAAAATGGCGTATGATCTAAGCAGGTGTACATGGCAAAATAAAAATTTATTGGGCAAGTCAGGTGCGCGGCATTGACCGGAGCAATTGTCTCGTGATGGCACAAAGGCAGTGTTTCAATACTAGGGTTAATTTTCTCCTTTCCAAACTACACGTACTTCTCGCTCCCTTAACAAGTACTTTCATTCCATGAGTATTCACCCATTGACAAACTCTCACTACTCACGTTAACTGTTGTACGATAACTGTTGTACGATAACTGTTGGATGATAACTATTATACGATAACTGTTGAACGATAACTGTGTCCTACGAACTGACGAAGTCAGAGATAGACACACATTACTACTCACGTTGTCCTTATTATAAACACTATTGACAAAGTCAGCGTTACCTCGGCATTTCGTGTTACTATTCACACTTGACAAATACTCCTACTTACATTGACTGTTGGTCTTATCAACATAGACTGTTGGTATTATCAACACTCACTGACTTCTTCAGCTCGTGTTAGTCAGCTCGTGTTTACACCAACTTGTTGTCGCTTCTTCTCTCATCCCTCAATCTCACCATCTGTGCAACAACATCCTCAAACTTGACCATGGCATTCTTACCCTGCTCCTCAGTAATGTCTCTGTTTCTAACGTTGACACTACCAGTGTTCTCCTCCTCCTCACCAACGATGAAAATAAAGTTGTACTTGTAGATCTGACCGTTTCTCACCTTCTTTGGCAAGGTGTTACCAGTGACATCAACGTCAGCGTAGAAAAGGTGCTCGTCGTTCAACTTCTTCTGGAGCTTCTGAGCATAGTCGTAGTACTTTGGACCAACTGGAACAATCAAGATTTGTCTTGGCGACAACCAGAATGGCCACTTGCCCTTGAAGTGCTCCGTCAAGATGGCTGTCATTCTCTCAACAGAACCCAAGATGGCTCTGTGGATCATAACCGGTCTGTTGACAGCCTGGCCCTTTTCGTTGGTCTCACCCTTGTACTCCAACTCGAAACGGTTGGGCAACTGGAAGTCCAACTGGATGGTGGCACACTGGAACCATCTGTTCAAAGCATCACTGATCTTAATGTCGATCTTTGGTCCGTAGAACGCACCGTCCGCAGGGTTCAAGTCCCAGTTGCCTTCACCCAAGAACTCGTTCAAAGCCTTCTCCAACTTGTCCTCGGCAGCATTCCAAGTCTCCAAGTCACCCACGTACTTCTCTGGTCTGGTGGACAACTCCATCTTAAACTCAAAGCCGAAAACACCGTACACCTTCTTCAAGAAGTCAAACACACCGGCAATCTCAGTGCCAATCTGGTCTGCGGTACAGAAGATGTGCGCGTCATCCTGCTGGAAACGACGCACTCTGGTCAATCCAGACAAAGCACCGGAGAACTCGTTTCTGTGGATCACACCAAAGTCCGCAACACGCCATGGCAACTCACGGTACGATCTCTCACGCGACTTGAAGAGCAAGCAGTGACCCGGGCAGTTCATGGGCTTGAGACCAAAAGTCTCCTTCTCAACCTCGAACGCAAACATGTTCTCCTTGTAGTTGCCCCAGTGGCCCGAAGTCTCCCACAACTTGGAGTTGTACATGTTGGGCGTGATGACCTCGTCGTATCCTCTGACCCTGTACTCTTTTCTCAACATCTCGCACAAGGTGTTGTAGATTCTGGTACCGTGTGGCAACCAGAACGCAGATCCTGGCGACAACTCGTTGAAAATGAACAATTCCTGCTCCTTACCAATCTTTCTGTGGTCTCTCTCGGCAGCCTCGGCCAAGAACTTCAAGTAGTCGGTCATCAACTTCTTGTCTGGGAAAGAAACACCGTAAACTCTCTGCAAGGAGTCGTTCTTTGCGTCTCCCAAAAAGTACGAGGAAGAGTTCTTCAACACCTTGAAAGCCTTGATCTTGCCCGTGTGTGGAATGTGTGGACCAACACACAAGTCAATCAACGTTCCACATCTGTAAACAGTGGTGGAAGTTCCATCTGGGATCTTGTCGGAAATGAACTTGACCTTGTACTTGTTGTAGTGGAACATCTTCAACAAGTCCTCCTTGGTCATCTCCAATCTCTCAAACTTCTGCTTCTCCTTGATGACCTTGGTTGCAATGGTTTCCAAGTTGCCGTAGTCACCCGCTGCAACGGCAGTCTCACCATCATTGATGGACATGTCGTAGAAGAAACCATCATCGGTTGGGGGTCCGTGAGACAAGTGGCAGCCGTAGTGGCACTCAGAGGCCTCACCCAAAACGTGTGCAGAAGAGTGCCAGAACACGGCCTTACCCTCTGGGTGGTCGAAATCCAAGAACTCCAACTTAACATTGCCCTCTAATGGTCTGGGAAGATCCCACAAGTTACCATCGACTTTGGAAATGACCTGTCTCTCGGCAAAAGACTTACCAATCAGGTTGGCAATGTCCATGGGGGAGGTTTCGTAAGCAACACCTTCCTTCACAGTGCCATCCTTCAACGTGATCTTGATTGGGACACGCTCCTTGGCACTGATTTCAGCGTCGTGCTTGGCCTTCAATTCTTCGAACATCTTGATACGTTCATCGAGAAAAGCGGGCTGCGGGTCGAGGTAGACCGGATTGGAGGAGGCCGCGGCGTTTTTCTTCTCCTTTCTCGACTTCTTCTGCTGCTTTGGCTGATCCTGAGCTTGCTGCTCCTTCTTGGGCTCGTCCTTGACGGACAAGTCCTGGAGTTTCTCGGTAGGCGCTGACATGTTGATGAAAAAGTGACGAAAAAGAGTAGAGTCACGTGGAGAAAGAAAGGAAAACGAAAGGAGGGAAAAGAAAAAGAAAAAATTAGAACGAGAAAAGATTATGAAAGAAGGAGAGAAAGATTATGTAATGGAAGGAGAGGAGATTATGAAAGATGGAGAGAAGATTATAAAAGGAGGAGAGAAATATTATGTAATGAAATGATAGAAGATTACGTCATGAAGGGGAGAGAAAGATTATGAAGGAACGAGAGATGATTATGAAAGAACGAGAGAAAGATTACCCAATGAAAGAACGAGAGAAGGATTATGTATTGAAAAAGAGAGATTATGAAAGAAGGAGATGATTATGAAAAGAGGATAGAAATATTACGTAATGAAAAATGAAAAATATTACATAAAAATAATGAAAAGTTACGTAATGAAAAATAGAAAAGCTTCACATAATGAAAAATGATATAATTACAAAATGATAATAGCTAATCTTACATAATCTATCACTAAGCGGCATCTCGTGTTTAGTTTTTAATAGAATTTGTTTACATCTACGGCTATGCACAAACACGTGATCTCGTCTACACCATGGAAGAGTTCAAGCAGTTGCTTGCTGAGAGCGAGCTGATGGCCACACGCCACGTGTCGCTGCTCGAAGCCATATCTGGGCGCTTGAGCGCACTACGGGTGGTGCAATCTTCGACACTAGACAAAGTGTATGACCAGTTAGCATCGCTTCGGGACCAAGTTGAAGAGCTGGCTCTCAAGGCTGACACCAAAAGCGTGAACAACACCTTGATAGACGATGCTGTTTATGACAAGGAGCGATATCGCAGTTTGAACGAGACATATGACCTGTTGACCAGTTTGGACGTGGATGTTTTGGGTGTGAATCCGCTTCAGGCTGTGGAGTCACTAGGCAGTTACCTTGAGTCTGTTTCTCTGGAATTGCCTGCGAATGTGCGGAGCAACTTTTCGGAATTGTTTGTGTCTGTGCGGGGCCTTGCGGAGAGCACGCCGATGAATGCTGTGAATTCGGGGCATTTGAAGGACATGGTGATGCTGATTGAAAGGACGGTGGGTGCTTTTCACGAAGATTAATCACGAAGACTGATGTTCACGAACTGACGAAGTCTGTGAGTGATACTATAGTGAAGATTGATATTCACGAAGGCTGGTATTCACAAAGACTGATATTCATGAAGGCTGATATTCACTCACTGACTAACTTGGAATGCTTCTACAATGAATTCTGACATTCACTCACTGACTAACTTGGAATGCTTCTACAATGAATTCTGACATTCACTCACTGACAAACTCAGTGAATGCTTCTATAATGAATTCTGACATTCACTCACTGACAAACCCAGTGAATGCTTCTATAATGAAAACTTACAAGTACTCAGTTTGACAGTGAGTATCTCTATAATTAAAACTGAAACCACGCTTAGTGCTACCACAATATGTTACGATTGACATTTTGAACTATGAACAGTGTGTTCTACTATAATAAGGTTTACACTTGTCATATCGAACGCCAATACTGCGATAATAAAGACGGCACTTTATGACGAACTTAATGCCATAATAATAAAGACCGATTCATGTCAACATACAGTATATTCCATAATAGTAAAGACTTCCCCAGTGAGTGCTGTCATTATTGAAGTGTACGAAACAAAAAAGTGATGATAGTTGCTAATTTGACCCCACCTTCACTGACTCGCATACTAAAGAATGAATTTCACTCACGTTAAGGTTGCTCGTTTGTTCAGATGCCTTAGGTAGTTCGCCTCTTTGTTCAGTTGAACGAGTGGGCTGATCTTCATCCACTTAAAAGTGAGATAAGTGGACAAAGAACAGTTTATTTTTGGATGGATGGCACAATTGAGTGAGGGAATGGCACACTTGAGTGATGGAATGTCACACTTGAGTCTCAAGTGAATTTCACAATTAAGTCTCAGGATAAGGCACCAGCTGCATGTGTGGACAGAAACTAGACGCACACATTGCAACAAGATAATCAGCAGTAATACATGACACAAGAGTAGCTTTGTGCCTGTTTCTCGCTAACAACTACTACTACAGTGCTTCTTGACAAAGATCAGAGAGTGCACATTAGAGGCGAGTGCTACACTATGCAAATATACACATATTGTACACTTACACAACATGAACTTGTTCTCAAAAACAGACAATCGTTTATGTGATGCCCATCAGTGAGCATACCAACAGAATCTCACAGGTGCCTTTTCATAATCGTCAATTTTAATATTTCCTACGCCCTCAAACAGGGTACTCTCAGACAACAATGAAATCATCCAACGAAGGATGAGCTTATATTCACTTACTATACCTATAAACAACATTACTTCCACTCACTATACCTATAAACATTACTTCCACTCACTATACCTATAAACATTACTTCCACTCACTATACCTATAAACATTCTCATACTTACTCATACCTTCTCTTCGTTACATCCTCATAATACACCCTCTTCCTCAATAGTATTCACATTACCTATATTCACTGGCTGACTCCGTCAGCTCAGAAAGATCTATTTACATTAGAAAGTCTTCGGGGCCAAAGAAACAATCTTGTTGAACTGCAAGTCTCTCAACTCCTTGGCCACCACAGACGACACTCTCGTACCCAACGGGTCTCCGTTCTTGTTTACCAACACGCAGGCGTTGTCGTCGAATCTGACAACAGTACCATCTGGTCTTCTAAAAGGCGCCTTTGTTCTCACGACAATAGCCCTGCATATGTCTCTTCTCTTGACCTTGGCCGCAGCCTGAGCAGCAGAGTCCATGGGCCTGGCCTTCTTGACAACCACTGTTATTTCATCGCCCACTTTGGCGTAGTTCATCGGTCCGTGGCGGAGAACCTTGATGCACTCAACAACATGAGCGCCAGAGTTGTCAATGACATTCAACAACGACTTCAAGTAGATCATGGTAGGTGGAAAAAAATTTGTTCGCTACTTTTCAGTTTTCGCCATGTTAAGGAGCCGTATGCTCCTGACAATAACCGAGTGGAATGCTTCTAAGATAGTTACAGACAGGAAGAGCCGCTTTCAGGCCCGGCATGTTCCGTTGACAGACGCTAAAGACATCCCGGCCATTTTGGCGCAGTTTCTTCAGCAGCACAAATCTATACAGAAGAACGCCACCCATCCCCACATGATTGCGTGGAGAACGGGTGATCGGTTAAAGCTGTCTGCTTCAGATTGCGAGTATGTAAACATCCAGCAAGGTTTTAATGACCATGGCGAGGGAGGTGCAGGTTACAAGATGCTTGAGCAAGTTCTTGTGCAGAACAATCTCATGAATATCCTCTTAATTGCCACGCGCTGGTATGGGGGAGTTCCGCTTGGTGGTCTGCGTTTCAGGCACATCACCCAGACTTGTTATGATAGTGTGAGGGACAGGGTAAGTGAGCGAGTGAGCGAACGAACTAAACGAGCGAACGAACGAACTAAACGAGAGCAGCGAGTGAAGTGAGTGAGTGAGTGAACTTTACAACATTATATAGATAACTGAACTAGCGAAGCAAGTGAAGTGAGTGAGTGAGTGAACTTACATCATGGCGAGAGTTAATTGAATGAGGCATAAGGATGGTAAAGAATAAATATGGTAAAGAATGAATATGGTTAAGAATGAAAAAATAAGATCATAAACAACGAAAATGTGTGGAAGTTAAAGACTACTGAGATAAGGCGATATGACGATTCACGATAAAGAAAACTCATGAAAAAGACGAGATAAACGAATCATGAAAAAGACGAGATAAAAGAATCACGATAAAAACAAGATAGATAGAGAAGAGACGAAATATATAAACCTAAAGTTCAGAAAATACAAAAGTTCACGATACCTGTTATACGCAATAGGCCCTACCCAATTCATTTGCTCCTCCAGTTATGTCTATATTATCTAAGTTCACTGACTCACTCACTTCAGTCGCTTCGCTTGTAAAATTCGATACACTACCAAGAACTCAACCACACCTCATCCATAGAACAAAAGGAGAAATGACATTGCTTTATATAGTCACTACTACGGATGATCAATTCCTTTTAATGTAACCATTTTGTCTCCCAATTTGCAGCCATAATTTTTATGCCAAAAATATTGACAGTCCCAGGCCAATTATTGTACCATTTTAATAAGCATCAAACTTGGGCTTTTTATCTTTTGTATTTAATTCGCTACTTTGGTTTGTTTATCATGTATTCTTGAGTCGAAACCAGGCCGTTAAATCTAAATTAACGCGCAACATCTCTAAGCCACGGTTGTTGCTCAATACTGATTGTTCAATGTGAGAAGTTCAGAAAAAACCTTCTATGATGTAAGTTTACTCACTCAATTCGGAATGACACTGGGCTCTCTGTCTAGCTACAATATACACTCCAAATACGCTGATCAACTCTTTACCTAATATATGGAATTTGTAGCAATAGCGAGTAGAACTTGAGTTTATTAGATAATCCAACCCCCGACATGTAGAAGAGAAGCCACAAGCTATAATGCCAGTGAGTAAGTGTCAATAAGATAATATCTTCATTTGAACAAAACTCTCAGATTCCTAAAGAATACTCCAAAACCACTGAAAGGTACTAGGTAGTACTAAGACTGCATGCAAGCCAAGCCTTTTTCAGGCTCGTAAATCTAATAGGTGACACCTACAGAGGAGTCACCTAAAGCCTTTGCCACCCAACTTACAGAGGAGTCATAGAGTCCCTATTTTCCACCCAATGTACAGAAGAATCACTAACCCTTCTTTTGCCACCGGAGCTATCATTATACATTTGCAGCCAACAAAAGAGTATATAAGTAAGTAGAATGATTACCTTGGATAAACAAGCAACACACAAGCCATTCTCTGACCTAAAGGGTGGAAGCCCTGACAACCACTATTATACCTCTTGAATCTACTGATAACCGATCATTGTTTGATTTCATTTTTGATTTCATTTTTGATTCCATTATTTGTTTGGTTCCATTTGTTTGATTCCATTTGTTTGATGCCATTTGTTTGGTTCCATTTGTTTGATTCCATTTGTTTGGTTCCATTTGTTTGATTCCATTTGTTTGGTTCCATTTGTTTGATTCCATTTGTTTGGTTCCATTTGTTTGATTCCATTTGTTTGGTTCCATTTGTTTGATTCCATTTGTTTTTACCTTTCCTTGTTCTATGCACGTTCTCTTCGAACTTATGGGGTTTGCCCTTTTGTCCAGCGGCTTCTATGAAACAATGACCCTTCCTCAACCCGAGGCTTTGACCAAGGGAGGAAACTACCAGTTCTTGACCAATATCAGTCTAGGTGTCACTTTGGTGTTCTTCATTCTAAAGTGGGTGTGCGGGTTGAAGAAGATATTACCCTTTTATCAGACAATATGGGACATTGAGTTTTTGGTTACCACCACATACTGGGGCTTGATCTTATTTGCCCCGTCCCAATTGAACACAGACAGTTTCGATGTTTCTCTTGCCTTGGATTTGAAAATACATTTATTGCCGTACGCGATGTTGACCACATTGGCACGCGATGTAGCTAAAAAAGCACACAAGGGAAGTGTGCTATGGACGATGGCCTTTGTGTTGGGATATTGGGGTTGCATTGAGTTGTTTGTGTGGGTCACTGGCTCGATATACCCATATCCACTTCTCAACGGCATCACTGTGGCTAGAAGAGCTGTCTATATGGCGACTTTTTGCGCAATTGCATCTGCCAATAGAATCGTAAGCTACTTCTTGATATTATAAGGGAGAGATGATGGGCGAGCTTCATGAGCGAAGCGAGTGAAGTGAGTGATGGAGTGATTGAACAATAGTGAAGACAACTAAGCAGTTATGCATACCAATATCACACAATGTATTTTCTGCATGTTCTAGTTGTACAAAGTCTAAAGCTCATGACAGACTTGTCAGTGGAGTGCTTTCATTATTGAGGAATGAACCACGGAGTATTGATGTGGAAGATAATTAGATGAGTTAAATGGAAAGACTAGATGGTATGACTTATGGTATCATAACCAACAAATAGATCACTTAACTCATGGATATCATAACTATCAAATAGATAACTCATTTCAAACAAACTAAACAATCATGTTACGAACTCAATCGACACTATCAATCTCATTTGTATTCAAAGCCCTTGTAGCAGAACTCATATGCATCCTAAGCAACCCCCTATATCTCCTTCTTGCTCTCCTCACCCTCAATATCATCCTTGAGATCAACAACCAAATCATACAACCTCCTCAACAATAAGAACTGAATAAAAGCAACCGAACCAACAACGACAAACACCAAAACCCTTTCCTTTCCTGTCTTCACGTTCATAAAAGCATACGGATATATAGCGCCAGACTCCACGTCAATCAACCTCTCTAACAAAACCCAATAGCATCCTGTCAAAAAGGTCACCATCGCGAGGGCTGTGGGGATACTCATGGTCCACCTGGGCATGAAGACAAGGTAGTCAACCATCAAAGACGCCACGGGCATCAAGTGGATGGCCAAATCGACAGTGAACCCAATGCGGATCTTCTTCTCTGCCGTGAGCAAGTGGATAAAGAAGATTCTGAGCGGCCAATACACACATGCAACAATGCTTTCAAGAGCAAGTCCTATGGGGTGCAACAAGTTCTTCAATGCATATAACTGTTTAGATCGTGATATGTGGGCCACGGCTCCGAGAGCAAACACCAACAATGAGTACACAAGCGAAAGATTAGTGAGAAACTGCCACGGCCCGGCTTTCTTAAGCGGAGCCGGCAATTCCGCGGTCCATATGTTGTAGTAGAATCCGTAGAGGCCAATTAATAGCGACAACACATTGATCCAGATGATCACAGGGTTTCCGATAGCGCGTCTAGAAGTGGCTTTCATTGCTGAAAAACTACTATATAGTAACGTGTGTTGTCCACGTTTAGAATGCAATAAAAAAGTGCTTTTGAGGCTACGATCAGGTGAGAAAAGAAATTGAAGTATCTAGTAAAAGTGACTTTTGTAGATTGAGTGTAGAATAGTAAAGTAGTCGATATCAGTTATGCAGATGTCTATGACAGTAATCGATTGAGTCTAATGAAATGATCGATATCAATTATGCAGATGTTAATTGACTCAGTGTGTAGACTAATAAAGCAACCGATAACAAATGATTGTTTAGAGTGACGTAACCATATCAATTGAATGTGTAGACTAAAGTAACGATATCAATCGAATGTGTAGACTAAAGAATCGATTGACCAATGCAGACATCTAGGACTAATCAATTGAATGTGTAGACTAAAAAGTAATACCATTTGTCAATGTAGCAGTAATAGTGACCACTATCAATGTCGAATTCATGCTAGTCGGTTGAGGAAAAATGGTGCAGTGGGCCAATAGAGCACTGGTGACTAATAAAACCAATAACGATGATGAATATGAGCTGATGACGAGTGTTGGTCATAGCACAAGCAGTCTTTAAAACCACCACAGATTTAGTGTGGGTGGCACTCGGTTTCAATACGTCATGATATTCTCATGACTTTCGTAACATGGTAGGGTTTTTATGGGAAATGGGACATGTAAGGTTCATAGGATGGTGGTAGATTCACAGGTGCTATGAATATACATTATGGATCGTGATAGTATTTTTAAGGTATATCCACAAGGTAGATTGATAAAGGAGGTAACGACGATGGGAAAGGATGGGAACTAATGACGATAATGGATAATCGTAACGACTAAAGAGTGCACGGCAATGATTGAAGGAACGCGTATGCGTAGGTGCAATGAAAATGAATGGGTGAATATGAATGTGTACATGTGTGAATAAATGAATACACCAATGCTCAACTCTTCGATCACCAATCGCTAGTCATCAACACCAGCACCATCTAAAAATCACGAAGGAGGTAATCTCCCGTATGATGCTCTCTCTCTCACTCATTCACCTATTCACTTACTGAAAAGCAATCACTCACTTACTCCCTCACACATTCCCTCACTTAGTCACTCACTTAGTCACTCACTTAGTCACTCACTTAGTCACTCACTCGGTCACTCACTTAACTCGCTTCGCTCGCTTAATGATGAAAAAACTTGGAAAGCCTCGATTTGGAGGACGACCGCGAACGCGAACGCGAAGTGGACCGGCTGGCTTGCTCCTCGCCTTCTCTCAAAGACCGGCCTCTGTCAGGGTCCACCCCAGCAAAGTGGTGGTTGTCTCGAAGCCGCTCTACTTCGAGACTATGGTGCATGGGTCCTGCCATCGCAGCTATGTTGGTGTAGGAGTTTGTCCTCGAAGAAGACGGACTCAACAACTTCCTCGAGATCTTACGGTGCCCGTGCGCATCCGGGATACCCGCGCACTTATGGTCCACACTCTTAATCATGTCGGCAAAATACGCCTCAGAGTCCACAGCCTTGGACAAGTACTCGACATGTCTGTAGGTCGGCTTGACCACAATCACTGGAACCAAGGCGCACTCGAGAAAGTGCTTAGAGAAGGATGACCGCGAAAGAAACGACTTCGACGTCTGCGCCAGGTCGTAGTGGTGCGTGCCTATCACCATCATCTGCGGGTTATACTCTGCGATGGCCCTCTTCAACAACTTCTGTGGCTTTCCAATCACCGTCTCGAATACTAGGCGGATTTTCTTTGCGTGCGAGTTCAACTGCTCAATCTTTCCAACGGCCTTGTTGGCCATATTCTTGTCGATCTTATCATAGTGCTTCTCGTCCAACACCTGTAACACGATGACCGTATCACCGTTAACAATCATCTCATCAAATAACCACTGTATGGCCTTGAGAGACTCCTGGTCGCCGTTGTAGCCCGACAAAATGGTCTTGTTGTTTCTGCGGAACTTGAACTCTGGATGCTTTAGCTTGAATGTCAACGACCGACGGTGGTTGTCCCGCGAAGTGTCGAAAGACACTCCTCTCTCAAAGGACTTTAAGCGTGGCAAAGGCGGTTTGGGCGCATTGTGCACCGATGCTGATCCAATTGACCCCAACTTGCTCTGAAAATAGTCGGACGATGGGAGACTGAGTGGTGAAGATAGCGAGCTGGGGTTGGGGCCTCCCGTGAGATTTGGCGAGAGCAAAGGAGTGCCACCCTGTGACGCCACCGAGTCGGAGTCGTAGTCATCATAGTAGAGTCTTCCGAGAAGGTCGGACGAATTGTGCTCTCGTTTGTACAAATCCACGGTTTCATCCGACGTGTGGTAGAGCAACGCATTCAACCTTGTGTTTTTCTGTGTTTCGGGGTCTGTTACGTCCACCATCTTTTTCTTGGGTGCCTCCTCTTTAGGGAGCTGTTTTGCTAGTTCAGTATCTTCATCGTTATCGTCCGGTACAGAGTGTGCTGTTTTGGGGCCTGGGCTCGACGGGCCGGTTTCGTGGGTTCCTCTGTGATGATTGCCGAAGGAGAAAACCATGGTGATTGGTGATGTGGAGAAGATTTTTTGATAAAAGGTATTTGTCGGTTAATAGTGATGTATAAAGGCAATATGAGGATTGTGATAGTAAAAACAACTTAATATGAGGATTTTTATGGTAATGAATGCAATGCTTAAGGGATTAATACTATGAATACGATGTGATTGTAATAGAATGTGATGCAAATGCTATGGAAATACGAAGAATGGTAAAAAACGAATGGTACTAAGTTGTACTAATGGATTTAGGGTGGTTGAGTTCTATCCTCTTTGAGAGTGTTGCGTTAGTGGTCAGATCTAATCGGTTTAGCCTTCGTATTTGGATCTAAGTTATACAATGTTGCATTCAATGATTATGGAATTTCCATCAATTATGGCATTTGATATTTATGGTATTTCTATTCTGTTGCTCAGGAATCCGGTTATACGAACTTCATGAGCGAAGGGCGTGAAGTGAGTGACTGAGTGACTGAACAAATTATAATGGAGTGATTAGTGAACAATTAAGCGAGTCAAAATTAAAGTAACCGAGTAACCAAGTAACTAAATAATTGGCTTGGTACTTGTACTCGACATTTGACACTTGATGATTGATCCTTACTTTAATCCTTACCTCCATACTTAATACTTAATCCTTACTTTAATCCTTACTCAATTTTAAACTTAACACTCATCCTTACTTCAATCCTTACTCAATTTTTAACACCCATCATTACTTGCATACTTAATACTCCAAAGCTACTTCTTAATCTCACCCCTCATTACTCGTCCCCAATTCATTCCTTCTCCATATACCTCCCATTGTCAACCCCCAGGTTCTTCTCCATATACCTCCCATTGTCAACCCCCAGGTTCTTCTCCACTATTCCCCATATCCGATCCATCTTGATCCCCCCAATATTGTCCACAACATTAAAGTGCCTACGGCCATCGGTCCACGTCGACTGCAGACCCAAAATTGGCGTCTTAGGCAGCAACCTTAGGCTCAGATTGTTGGAAATTTCAAGAAGCTGGTTGTACGTCTTGGACCCCGTGAATGACAACTTCTCCATGACAAGCTGCTCATTGGTGGTCAATACCTCGAGCGTTTGCGGCTTGTCCTTATCATACAACCGAAAGATTCGTGTCACATAGTCCTTGGTCTTGAGTTGCACAACCACAGCCGGCGCAGAACACCCCACCATCGTGAAGATCGCATACATGTCGTCAAACTGCGGAGAATCATAAAACAACTTTGCACCATACATACCCAAAACTGAAAAACTGAGTGTTAATCTCTTGAGCAAACCAACATACTTAGCACCTGGGGACTCATACAACGGATTGTATGATAGTCTGTAATTGTCCGGAAGTGCTGTCGAGTAAGGCAACGATGTTTTCCGCACACGCACCACGTCGTTGTACAATGTTGGTGACCATGGATTGTTGTCTGACACAATCTCATCGGAGTCCACGGTGGAGTCTGCAGATTTGTACGTAGTTTTGTGACTGATGCGTGTAGTAGCAGTCGAGCGTAATGATCTCCGAGCCACTCGTATCATGTGAAGGGATTTGAGGTTGAGATGGGTTGAGATTTGATTTAGTGAAAGTGTATGCAGGACTTCACGAGCGAAGCGAGTGAAGTGAGTGAGTGAGTAGCATGGAATATGACAATGAGTAAGTGAGTGAGTAGCATGGAATATGACAATGAGTAAGTGAGTGAGTAGCATAGAATATGACAATGAGCAAGTGAGTGAGTAGCATAGAATATGACAATGAGCAAGTGAGTGAGTAGCATAGAATATGACAATGAGCAAGTGAGTGAGTAGCATAGAATATGACAATGAGCAAGTGAGTGAGTAGCATGGAATATGACATGAGCAAGTGAGTGAGTAGCATAGAATATGACAATGAGCAAGTGAGTGAGTAGCATGGAATATGACAATGAGTAAGTGAGTGAGTAGCATGGAATATGACAATGAGTAAGTGAGTGAGTAGCATGGAATATGACATGAGCAAGTGAGTGAGTAGCATGGAATATGACATGAGTAAGTGAGTGAGTAACATGGAATATGAGAATGAGTAAGAGTGAAGTTCACTTGTAAAGTTCGTTCGTTCATTCGTTCGTTCAGAACTCCACCTCAGGAGTACTCACTCACTTCAGGAGCAAAAAGAGTGAAGTACATTCGTTGTATTTATAAATCCGATATATTTGTGAAGGATACTGTCCGAAATCGCCATGAGTGTTCCAGATAGAATCTAAAATATCGTCACGTGTAAAGTACTCCATGTTTTAGTGGTGCATATAAAACTACTCTTTTACTAAGACTGCACACCGTCTATTCTATGTTAAGAAGTCCGAACCAGAATAATCTTTCATGACCTTTACCGGACTCGCCCTTAATGGACCAGGCCCGATTGTTCACGTATAAATGTGCTCTAATTAGCTTTCTTTGAATAAACAAGTTAGTTACAATTTTTTTAAACAAGAATGCAAAACCTTAAAAGTGTAAGGTATGTGGTACTGCATATCACACTAATCAATGAAACGAGAGTTAGACTGCCAGCCGCCTCAAACCTTAGACACAGAGAAGAGTATATAAGTAGTTAAAATCCGCCCCTTGAATATACAAGCTAGTTAGAAGCTTTATCCCCACCAAAGGGTGGATTACCTGACAAAGAGACTATAAATATTTTTAGAATATTTAACTAAAATATTGGAGTAAATTAGTCAATGTGCTCTGGTTGACTCTTCGATAGTATAAGTAGCTTAGATCTTGTATCTCGCGCTTTGATTCGGGAGTTATATTTGTACTCTGTGTTCCCTTTCTTACGTAGTGTTAGGTAGTGTTAGAAAAGTATCTCTCGGCTTAATTCTATATATGGGATATACACTCCCTTATTTATAATTTTCCCGGGAACACCGGCACACGTATCCACGTGAGTTGTCCTATTCTCGACCGACTCCTCGAACGACTCCCTTTTCCTACTGTGCTTTATGTCTGGTTACTCGTTCCAGGCGCCCTAGCACCTTGCAGCCACGTCTGTGCCTGTATATAGTTGTATTGATGTCCCTACCCTAATCGGGGAACAGTATGCCTTACCTATATTGTCACGTGAGCCTAAGTCATCACTTCTGCTAGCCGGGCTATCATACTCCAACACTTGTAACTTATTCAAAGAAGGCTAACTATATTTATAGTTGGATCTTCAATCCTTGGATTTGGCGATGGAAAGGCCTAATCCTTTGCTATATGGTGCTTTTATCCGTGCTAAGAGATGCAGCGTTTCTGGGCATATAGGTTAACTTAAAGAAGCTCTTACCACAGGGTCTTCAGTGTAAGAGTGCGTTAATGATGTATGTCCTTCCAGTATATCCAGTACCTTATAATAAACTATTGCTGTCATGTTGGTGAAGTCGTTAATATGGTGCTCGCGTGTTTTCAGCTAATGTTTGGAAGTTATTTTATATGCTTGAATTTTCCATACTAAGTTTAGCCTTTCGTTAGTCCTTTTCCATACGAAGTTCATTCACTCACTCTTCTCGGTCATATTTATAGTAGGACATTTAGTCCTATTTCTACGGGCCTAACAGGACCGTGCACTAGCCGATGGCCTTAAGTATGACCTCTTAAAGTAGAGTGGTCTTATATGCAGACCTAGTACATACAGTACCTTACAGTCATTAGGTAGTACCACACAATACCAAAGCAGTGATGTACATCAAGTAACGCTAAGAACCCTATCTTTCCAGCTTGGAGATTACCCACATAAACCTCCTACATTGAAAAAAAACTCTACACGCACTTTAAAATGCAATTCCGATACAAACTCTTAAACCAGCACCTTCTGCAACCATTTAACAGTTTTGGTTTTTTTAGATTTTTTTTTGCAGCCACTTCACAACCTGTAAAAACCTTCTACACTACATTAATCACACATCTCATTCATTTAATGTAAAATCTGCTTCACAGTGTCGTGGACGCACTGTTCTAACGAGTAGTATTCAAACCCTAGCGTTTCACGGGTCTTCTCATCGTTAAGCACGCTGAATGGAGGCATTTCGGCACCGGGATTGCCCTTGGTCAACCCCAACTGTGGGAAATCCTTGTTGATAATGTTCAACAAGGTCTGACTAGTAAACCTACCATTCTGAAGAAGCAACCTTTGGTTAGAAATACCAGGCCTCTCAAAGAGGACCAAGTGTGCTCTAGCAACATCTCTGACATCGATCCATGGTCCAGCAGTATCCGGAACCTCCGCATTGTCGTCCTTCAATTTCAAGAGTCCATTGATAATCTCCACAGAGGTATTCATTTGAGCAGAGACACTGCTGTCGAAGGCCTGTGGACCAAAAACATAGGTTGGGTGCACGGTGTTGAGCATAAAATTGACTTTGTTCTCCTTAACAAACTCCCAGCCGGCTTTCTCAGCAAGACACTTTGACAAAATGTACCCTTCGAGCTTGCTCGTTTTTGCAACCTCCATCGGGACATCGTGGAAGACAGTCTCGTCGCATGCGAAGGTGGGATCCCGGTCGCGTGTCATCATACAGGCGTACGATGCGGTGATGACAACATTTTTGACTGTTGGACCGTGCTGCTGGACAGAATTCAACACGTTCTTGGTGCCTTCAATGGCTGGCTGTAGTAATTCCTTCTCAACCTCGTGGGCCTCAAAGTTAAAATGGAAAGGAGAAGCGGTGTGCAACACCACATCGAACTTGTGCTTTTGCAAAGCGGCGTCGAAACAGCCTGGAGTGGACATATCTTCGATAATTTCGTAAGAGAACTTGGAACTGCTGAGGTTTTTGGCCAAGGCATCACCCTTGAAGGCTGATCTGACGGTTCCGACAACCTCGTAGTCTTTTTCAATCAATTGCTTGCAAATATGCAGCGCGATGTACCCAGTGGCACCAGTAACGAAAATAAGAGTCATTGATAGATGATAATTGGGAACGCTGGGGAGAAGAGTAGTCTTTTATAGTTTGAGGGATGGGTTTGTGTTTCGGGTGTTATGTTGTTTCGGACATTATCTAAAAAGGGATGAGGAACTCCGGGACACAAAGAACGAGCAAAGCGAGTGAAATGAGTGAGTGAGTGGGTAAATTAGTAATAGAACTGAGTGAGTAATAGAACTGAGTGAGTAATAGAACTAAGTGGGGATGAGTGATCTTAAATTGAATTAAAAGGGTGAGTTAATTAGTGACTGACTGACTGATTGAGTCAACATACATGAATAAAGCAACATATACCACTTATTTGCAACCCTGCAGTTAAAAAAGCTTTCGATAAGACCCGATGCAAGCAACAGTGCAATTCTGTACATTCTGTGAAGGCTTGCTTTGCGGTACGGGTGCTTTAGATGTTCCTTCACTCCTTGGATTCTCTGTATTCCTGACCTTTCAATACCTCACATTCTGTATTCTCACCCAAGGTCATTTCTCTGCGTTTCCTATTCTCCTTCCTTACTTAACCCCATCCATAATCCGAGGTTATTCTTCTTCTCTTCCGATAGGGTTTATCTCCGTGATGCCTTGCCACGACCTTTTCTCAAAGGACAAAAGGTTTTGGGGCAGGTGATATTTTCTTGAATTGTGTCTAAAGGTGGAGTTGGATTTGGGTTTGTGCCTGATTCCACCGAAACTCCCGGTATTATAGCTTAAGTAACTGTACCCCAGTATTTTAAGTCCAGTAATCAATCTAAGTTAAGTATAGTGGGTCTATGTGTATTCCTGATAGAAGCTTAGGTAAGAAAGCCTCTGTAGATCTCTCGATAATCTATATAACTGTGCTTTCACACCCGCTATTTATACTTGGCTGCTACCCGCCTCCGTATCAAGCCCCTTGTTTCATAACGTCCCACATTCTCGTGCCCTTTCCAGATTAGCTAGGTTCCTCGCTTATCTAACTTGCTTTCAGTTCCGTAACTTGAGTCACTAACCTGTAAATGCCTGCATAGTAGCAGTCTGGATTTCATAAACACGAACAGTGTCAAAATTACAGCACCTGACCTAAGACGTAAAAGTTGATTAATAGTAATTCCAACTCATTGGCACATCTCTTAGAAAATGACACGAACTTCACTCGCTTCGCTCGTAAAGTGAGTAAGTAAGTGAACTTGCTAATAGAAGTCGTTATCCGAACGGGCTAACTCACTTCCCTTGCTTCGCTCCTTCAGTGAGTGAGTGAGTGAACTTACTAACGGATGTTATCTGAACGAGCGAAATGAGTGAATGAGTGAACTTGCTGAAATATGTTATTATCTGATTGAACACTAATAAGCGAGAGAAAGAATTTAGCTGATGTCTTTTGATATAAGTAACTGACTTCACTCGCTTCACTTGTTCAATAGGTTATCAGATAATGACATCTGTTAGCTGAATTCGCTCATGTAGGTAATATTTTCTTTAGCTGTTAAGTGAGTTCGCTCGTTCAGTGATCTCTCCTGTTTTTCTGTAAGTTCACTCGCTCAGTTATCTCTCCTATTCTTATGTAAGTTCTCTTTCTCACTTCTCTCGCTTCGCTAGTCCAGTTATCTCTCCTATACTGGTGTAAGCTCAGTGAGTTCGCTCGTGATCACGTGCAGCGTGTCGCCACCAACGCAAAAAAAATTACTTCATCAACAACGATCCACTAGCAATACCATGGACTCGGAATCTACCAACAGATTCGTGCCGGATTACCGCCGCACAAACTTCAAGAACAAAGGCCGCTTCCAAAGTGATGAATTGAGAAGAAGAAGAGAGAACCACCAGGTCGATCTCAGAAAGCAAAAGAGAGAGGAGGTGCTCAGCAAAAGAAGAAACTACAACAACAACGCCAACGACTCTGAGGACGAAGATGCCGGACTCGACGCCGATGACGACGACTTCAACCCAAGTGCCATCTCTCACGATGAGTCGCAGTTCTACACCAAGTTGCAGCAGGACATGCCAAAGATGCTCGAGATGATTCGTCAGCCCGACTTTGACAGCCAATTGGCAGCCACCGTCAAATTCCGCCAGATCTTGTCACGCGAACACAACCCGCCTATTGACTTGGTGATTGAGTCTGGCGTTATCCCCATGTTGGTTGAGTTTATGAAGCCAGCTCACCCTGAGATGTTGCAGTTGGAAGCCGCATGGGCTTTGACCAACATTGCGTCGGGTAACTCGAACCAAACCAGAGTTGTTGTTGATGCCGGCGCTGTTCCTCTCTTTGTCAACTTGCTCTACTCGCAGTCTCTCGAGGTCAAGGAACAAGCCATCTGGGCGTTGGGTAACGTTGCTGGTGACTCCTCTGAGTACAGAGACTATGTGTTGAAGTGCGATGCTATGGAGCCCGTGTTGAGTCTCTTCAACAGCACCAAGATGTCGTTGATCCGCACTGCTACGTGGACCTTGTCCAACTTGTGCAGAGGCAAGAATCCACAACCAGACTGGAACACTGTGCAGCTGGCCATCCCCACTTTGGCCAAGTTGATCTACTCAATTGACCCAGAGACCTTGGTGGATGCCTGCTGGGCCGTGTCTTACCTTTCTGACGGTACACCTGAGGCCATCCAGGCTGTGGTCGATGCACGTATCCCACACCGCTTGGTGGAGTTGTTGGGCCACGAGTCCACGCTCGTGCAGACCCCTGCCTTGAGAGCCATCGGTAACATCGTCACGGGTACTGACTACCAGACGCAGATTGTCATTAACGCGGGAGTTTTGCCTGCTTTGGCCCCGTTGCTCAACTCGCCCAAGGAGACAATCCGTAAAGAGACGTGCTGGACCATCTCCAACATCACTGCGGGTAACACCGACCAGATCCAAGCTGTTATCGATGCCAACTTGATTCCACAGATCATCAAGTTGTTGAGCGCTGGCGACTACAAAACTAGAAAGGAGGCGTGCTGGGCCATTTCCAACGCATCGACCGGAGGTCTTTCGCGTCCCGACCAGATCCGCTACTTGGTGAGCCAGGGCTGTATAAAGCCTTTGTGTGACTTGTTGGCTGTTGCTGACGCCAGAATCATCGAGGTTACTTTAGATTCGCTTGAGAACATCTTGAAGACTGGTGAGATGGACAAGGAGGCCACCGATGCTTCTTTTAACCAGAACGCCATGTACATTGAGGAAGCTGGTGGTATGGAGAAGATCTTTGAATGTCAGCACAACGAAAACGAAAAGATCTACCAGAAGGCCTACAACATCATTGAGAAGTACTTCAGTGAGGACGACGACCAGCTTGACGAGAACAACTTGGCGCCACAGGCCTATGGTGACGCTTACGGGTTTGGTGTGGACCCCAACCAGCAGCAAAACTTCCAGTTTTAGGAAAGCTAAGAGGAGCACAAGAAGGGGCAACACAATGGGCAAGCTCTATCTTAGCAAGCTCCATCTTAGCAAGCTCCAGGTTGGCATCGAGATCCTCTAGCAATTCATTTATTAGGCAACACCCCCGGCAATTCATTCGAGGCACCTAAAACCAAATGGAGATACTCCTTAGTTGGTATCTCCCCTAGTTATGTCTCCAATTGACCGTTGTCTGTTCTCGTCACGTGTTGCCTGCTTTCACTACTCTCATGTTGATAATTTTGCCACATACAGGTTATTGCCATATATAGCTGTTGACAGTGGAACTGTATATACAGGCATATCTGTATGGCATCTTTCCTCTTGGCTGTATAAGCTCCTGACCGGCTGTTGCTTGCGGTATCAGGACTGCTGTATAGTCGTTCTCTTTGGCCATTACACCGAATTATTTGACACACCTCTGCATCTCTCAATATACGCATTTCTCTATGGATGTAGTGGGCGACTTGGGTTGGATGAGGTCGTCTAAGTATTGGATGGGTGACATTCGTCTGAGTATCGGATGTGTTGCCGGTGATACCGGTAACAGGCACATTACGACATAACATAGGCTACACGATAAGTACATGACAAATTCATTACTCTGTATGCTCATCGTCTACATCACTCTACATCACTATACGCCACAACTTGTAACTACTATATCTTCTACCATACTCTACCACACTACCACAGTCTACTATGACTGCTAACTACTACTCACTACGTCATACAATCACCACCGGGACCCATGGCAGACAAAACAAAAGAAACTGTCCGGCTCGGTAAGCAGCAGTCGCCCAAAAAGGAAGAATTCCTACGAACTGGGTAATCGGCACTTATTTGCTGGGGAAAAAATCGCTCGTCATCCCAAAATAGAAACTCTTGTGTCTGTTTCCGAAAAAAATGTCCGGCCGAGCGTTCCATTTGTCTGAAGTAGCCGGTTTTTTTCTCGAGTTCCGAGAAATATACAAAAATGCTAGCGAGAATTCCGGATACATACAAACCATAACAAACAAATTTTTCCCCTGTCGACAGACAAAAATTGTAGAGAGGTAATAAAAGTGCAATTGTTTTTTTTAAAAATTCTCACTACATTCTTTCTACAATGAAGTTCTCTAGTGCTGCTATTGGATTGATCTCTGCTTCTGCTTTGGCTTCTGCCGTTGAAGTTGACTCCCACACCACCAGAGAGATTGTCACCATCACTGTTTACGGCTCCACCGAGACCCACAAATACGGTAGATTCGACAAGACCAAGAAGGAGCTGAAGGCCACTTCCACCGGAACCCACAAGTACGGTAGATTCGACAAGACCAAGGGCCCACTGAGCACCACTGTGTACATTGTGCCAACTGGCCAGAACGACAACGCTTTGGTTGCCAGAGCTCTTGCTAACGGTTCCAACCACTCCAACCACTCCAACCACAGTAGTTCTTCCAGTGCTGGTGCTGGTTCTTCCAACGCTCTCCAGTTGGGAGCTGTTGGTGTTGTTGCTGCTGCCCTTGCTTTAGTTGTTTAAGGGGTTTATAAGGACTGTCTAGAAGGCGATAATTAATTAATGTTAAATGTGTAGATAGCGAGCGAACGAATTGAGTGAGTGAGTGAACTAGCTAATGGAGGCTTTAAACTGAACGAGCGAGCGAAGTAAGTGAGTAAGTGAACTTAGCCAATGGAATGTATTATCTGAACAAATAAACAAATGAACTTAGCCAATGGAATGTATTATCTGAACAAATAAACAAATGAACTCACATTAATCGCTTCACTCGTGAATGAGTGAACTAGGTAATAGAAGGTATTATCTGAATAAGAACATGACGATAAAATTAAAGACTCGCTCATTCAGCTATCTATACTTAATGATTATTCACTCACTCATTCAGCTATTTATATCTCTGCTCGTTCGTCAATACGAAAATACGATTGGGCAAAAAGAGGTAGTCTGGAGTGGGTGAAGATTGTTTTGATGAAGACATAATTACGATGGGTGTTGAAGGTAGCTTGATTTAGAAGCGGCCCGGAAAGATCGGCTAGAGAATTTTGTTGCGATGGTTCTTAGTATTTTGAGGTATTTTGGTGAAAAATACTTGATAAGAGGAAGTTTCAAAGTTCACGAGTGTGTATTAAGAGTTCTAATGGATGAGCTACATGACAGAATTTCAAGGAGTGAGTGAACTACATTATAGATAATATTTGCTCTGATGGACTGAAACTAGTAGATAATTAGTGTGTTTCTCACTTCTGGGCACTTCCTTCGGTGCATGATTATGCAAGATTAAAACACGATGACAAACTTCTATAGATAACTACAAACTGGGTCGACGGGTTTGGAAGTTCGTTCATTTATAATCACTCACTTCAGAACACTCAATCTAGTTTGAAGTTACGATATAAGTTCACCTCCGAATGAAGTCGTGGAGTAATTGAATCCAATGGAATATATAGATACAAATCTATGAAATAAATGATTGAGGTAGAAAGATCAAACAAAGGGGATTGCACTATCTAACTGGTAAAAGACAGATGATTCAATAAAACCGAAAGACCCTGAGATACAGATCACAATTAACAGGAACTGATGCTATACCAGAGGTACTAGCACTGCATACAAGACTACATACTATAAGTGTTTCACTAGAGGCCCTAGGGTAACTATAAGAGCTTCTTTAAATTAACCTATGGCCCCAAGAAGACTAGTTAGCGTGATATGAAGACAACGTCGTATGACGAAGGTCTAGGCCCTACCACCGTCACCAGTTATGTATTGAAAACGGCACTATAAATATGCCCTAGTTATCCTTCTTTGAATAAACAAGTTAGCTGCAAGTAAATTTCCCAACTATAGCGTGAAATCCCTAACACTATCCTATATATAAACTATTGTAACAGGGACCCCCTCAACACCAGGGTTTATTAAACGACCCACTCCTCAGGACTCAACTATAAGTACGGCATCTAACAAGCAACACACAAGCTATTCTCTCACCAAAATGGGTGGAACAGAAGATCTTATAAATACCCTACAGATTAATAGAACGGCATATAATATAGACTATGGAACAAATTCTAAATGAGAATCCACGGAACCCTCCCGAACTCCTCATATCTCTTCTAAAATAGCAGCATCCCCACCCTCTTCTATCACAACTCCATAGGGTGCTGTGTTCCTTCCTTCCCTCCTATGCCCCGCTCAAAATCTACCGGCACCTTCACCATACTGGTAATCAACTCAAACAGAATCTGAGCACCATTGGTGGACGTGATCTCAGCATGGTCAAAAGCAGGCGAAACCTCAACCACATCAGCACCAACAACACTCAAAGAATCGATATGCCTCAATATATAGAGCAATTCCCGCGGCAAAAAACCCCCAGGCTCCTGAGTCCCAGTACCGCTAGTAAACGCAGGATCCAAAACATCCACATCCACCGAAATGTATGTCGGAGTGTCAGCTGGAACCCTCTCAAGAATCTTCTGAACAATCCACGGAGCACCTTTGATCCAAACATCATCGGCATCGATCCTCAAAAAGTTTTGGGCATCGTCGTCCTCGTAATCTTCGAGGCCCGACAATTTTGTCCTCAACCCCACATGCACATTTTTGTTCGAAAGTAAGCCTTCCTGGTGAGCCTTCCAAAGCATTGAGCCATGGTTCACCTCCAGCTGGTCAGAGTGCCAGAAGGAAGGGTATTTCGACGGTGCCCATGTATCTAAGTGTGCATCAAAGTGAATTAAGTTGATTTTGCCATAGACCCCATGCAATGCTCTCAAGTGAGGCAAAATCACACTGTGATCACCACCTAACGCAACAAAACGAGGGACTTTCCCACTGCTGCTCTTGCGACTCATCAACTCTTCAAAGGCCTTCGTCATCTGTGTGAATGCCAACGAATTGTCCATGGGGGTCACTGGAATATCCCCACAATCTATGACCTTGGCCCAGCTCGTATATGGGTTCAAGTTTGCACGCTGGTTGTAGCCCCTTAAAGAAGTCTGTCTTTGAGAAGCTGCACGAATGGAACGAGGACCAAACCGTGCACCAGGTCTGTAACTGGTGGCTGTGTCAAAAGGGACACCAATAACAGCAATGTCGAATTTTTGATCTGGACTCACCAAACACCTGTGATGCTCCAAATGAGCGAAAGTGTTGATGCCTTGGAACGGCCATTCTGCACCCCACATTTCATCGAGGGATGGATTGGAACCAAAGTCTTCATAATGAGATAGTGCATGGCCGATGGCAACAAGAAGGAATAGTGTGAGGAATTTCATTAATGTTTTTGGTGCGAAAAGTTGGCTTTATGTGCAACTGTTCCTGATTGGGAATCTCGTTGCGCAAAAACTATGATAAGATGATTATGTAAGCCACAAGGAGATAATGTAAAGTTATATAATGTATTATATAAGCGAAGAGATAATTATGTTATGTATTGTGTAAGCGTAATATAATTATGTTATGTAATGTATTACGTAAGTCAGTGATACTCGCACGGAGTTATGTCGGGCTAAGCTTAGCTGATTGAAGTTATTGAACGAGCGAAATGATGTTATCTTTGGTGATATCGATGCAGGCTAGTGATTTCTAGTTCCTTATAGCAATTTTATATGTACACCTTGTATTAAATGAGTACCAATCTAGTCAGAGTAGTCCAGTATGTGATTTATTCTGTTGGTACCCACAAATTCTCATTCTGCTTCAGGTAACATACAAGGTCACGTTAAAGGTGTGAATTAGAGTATGTGGAAACATGACATTCCCATGGGCAAAACAATTTCAGCTTCACGAGCGAAGCGAGTGAAGTGAGTGAGTGAGTGAACTTATATATAGAGCTAAGTGAGCGATGTAGGGAGCGAACTTCACTCGTTTCGCTCGTGAAGTGAGTAAATAGTTTTGCCTTTTGGCTTAGATCAAGTGTAGTATCTGTTCTTTTCAGTGTAACAACTGAAATATCACAAAAGCGGATCGGGTTCAGAATAGGAGGAGGAAGGAATTGTTCGTAGAGGGGGTTTTAATTTGATACTAACATGGTAAACCTACTCATGTGAGTTGATAATTTTCCTCCTGTATAGTAATGAATTTTTTTTTTAAAAAAGTCTTTACGTAGACTGGGGTAGAGTATACTGGGGTAGAGCATATTGAGGTAATTACGGTAATTAGAACATACTGAGGTCGGTTTTACAACTGGCAGTCAGTGAGAAGTCATTCAGTTAGTGAGTAGTTAGTGGTGACTAAGATAGTAAGTTAGTGGGTGGTGACTAAGTTAGTACTAGTGACAGTGAATAATCGATCATACGTTCTAGATAAACAACGCATCTATTCATCCACCCAAGCATAAGCTACTCTGACCACCTTGAATCACTACTCTTGTTCACTCTCCTACTTCCCATGTTACTGACTTTCACTCAAAAAAACCCACACTATACAAATTCTTATTTTCTTTAATCCATTCTTATTTTCTCTAATCTCATACATTCTTATTTTCTCTAAATCTCCTCCTACATTCTTATTTTCTTTAACTTATTTATCATAGATTCATCATCTTCTTCTATTCATGACTGACATCTTCAAACCATTCGCCAGCGGCGAACCCCCCGCCTTGTTCAAACGCATCAACCATGCACAACCCCCAAAAGGTTGTGATACCTCCGAACCAATACAAACTAACAACTTCTACAACAACTTGACCTTGGACGACCAAACATTTCCAATCTGGACGCTCCCATACTCGCTCTGGTTCACTAAGGACCCTGGAGACAATGCTGGTATGGCATTCAACCACACAGACGCATCACAGATTGTATTCGGTCCAGATTCCGGAGCCAATCCAGTTCAATTCTACTTCAATCCTCCCAGAATCAAGTCTTTTGTGATTTCTGGTGAAGGGTATCAGCCGGAAAATACCCAGTTGACGGTTTCCCACCACGAGAAGATGTCTGCCTGTGCAAAATTGTCTACAGGTAACGATTCCAACATCGAATTTCCACTAGCTCAAGGTATGGGCTTTATTACCGCGCTGTTTAACAACGTGCAAGCTGTCATTGCATCCCAGGTCGGGGTACAGGAGCTCCAAGAGTTGGGTACTAGAGACGGAAATACTAAGTATCATGTGAGATTGTTTAACCAGGTGGTTTGGTCGATATACGTAATCAGAAGCGATGTCAAATTGTCTTTGCGCGACCCGAACCACATTGTTGCGAGCCATGCAGCGACTTTCACACTTCAAGTAGCAAAAGGAAGCTCACAGTTCTACGACGACTGCTCAGGTACTTGGCCAACAAAAGTGTCCATTGGTGGAACCGCAGAGAGTACGTCCATCTCGTACGAATTCTCATACGAAATGGCCGGAAGCTCCCGCAGTGGAACAGGCATTGTGTGGTGCTTACCCCACCAGCAAGAGAGCTTGCTGCCAGAGATCAGCTCACGCAGCATCGATTTGGTGTTGGATTCCCCGACAAAGGGCCAGATGAAGGGGTACGCTACAAATGTTTTAAAGATGGTGGAGGATAGCCCTCCATTTCAAGTCAACTGGGACCCCTGGGCTTCTTTTGCAGACCGAGCACCAGAATATTCAGACTCTGTAAAAGAGCTCATCAGACTGGCTGCTATTGAAGATGCCAAGCAGGATATAGTGGGAATGGCAAACATTGACTCGATGTACACCTCGGGGAAAATTCTCGACAAGTTTGCCTACATTGCATATGTGTGCCATTTTGTTTTGCGCGATGAAGAGCTCAGTAAGAGCGTACTTCCTCGAGTTAAGGAAGCCATTGAGATTTTTGCCCAAAACAAGCAAAAATTCCCTCTTGTGTATGACACCACCTGGAAGGGTCTTATTTCGTCAGCAGAGCCCGGGGCAGACTTTGGAAACTCCAACTACAACGACCACCACTTTCATTACGGGTACCACATCCACGCCATCGCACTTATAGCGAGAATTGACCCCGGATGGCTCCACAACAATGATGACTTGGTCTTGAACTATGCCACTACCATGTTGCGGGATGTAGCATCGCCACAAAAGGATTCGTTTTTCCCTCAGTCCAGAGCGTTTGACTGGTACCACGGCCACTCTTTTGCCCACGGAATCTTTGCCTCTGGGGACGGCAAAGACGAAGAGTCGAGTTCCGAAGACTACCATTTCGCATACGGTATGAAGCTATACGCCAAGGTTGTTGGAGACGAGGCTATGGAGCACAGAGCAAACCTCATGTTGGCGGTCATGAAGAGGGCAATGAACATGTACATGCTTTTTGCAGACGACAATAAAATACAGCCGGCTAATTTCATCAAGAATAAGGTGGCAGGTATCACTTTTGAAAACAAGATCGATTTTGCCACGTATTTCGGAAGAGGGACCATTGCGGACGAATGGATCCATGGGATCCACATGCTTCCAATCACCCCCATTTCTTCGTATATCAGAAACCCCACTTTTGTCCGGGAGGAGTGGGAGCAAAAGTTGGGGAAGATTGTGGACCAGATTCCAGATGGGTGGAAGGGTATTCTTATGTTGAATCTTGCACTCTTTGATCCTCGTGAAGCGTGGAAGTGGTTCACAAGGAGCGACTGGGACGACAGGTTCATTGACAATGGAATGTCGAGAACGTGGTCTTTGACTTTCATTGCGGGTATAGGAGGGGCTCAGTGATGAGGAAGTCACGAGTGGAAGTGACTTATAGAGATGACTGAAAGAGCGTGCGAACTGAGTGAGTGAGCGTACTTGAATTGTATACCGAGAATTGTGCGAGTGAGTGAGTGAACGACCATATAAAAACTGAACGAGTGAGTGGGTGAATGAGTGAACGACCATATAAAAACTGAACAAGTGAGTGGGTGAGTGAATTTATAAAAACCTGACGCGCGCTCATTGATTTCAGTATTAATGATCGATAGGTCAGTTCTGATAATATCGATAGCTTTCAGTTCTGTTAATAGCTATAGGTTTCTAATACTACTGATAGAAAATAATTGGTCGTGTCGATGGAAACAATCTTTCAGCCTATCTCGCAACACTTCGCACCTTCAAGATACCTAAAAAAGATTTTTCGCAGCCAAATTTGTTCAGCCGTGTCGAAACCAACGCTCTTAAAGGACAGTACTTTACAGTAGACACTGCTCTGTTTGAACTCAGATTTTTATTGAATATGAGCATATGTCATGTTGTTATTCTCAATAAATTGCGAGGAGAACAAAGTGCTCAATCCATTCAAGCAAGAACAACCTAAATCCACAAAAAAATATATATGCTTGTCGTGATCCAGGTCGGTAGTGTTTCATTACTCACTAGTTCGGGGTACTCATACTATGCTATACATCGACTAATCTGGCTAATTTGCTACCACTCTCGTGTAACAGGCAGCATTGATATATGATTCCGCCAAAAATAAGGAAATATGCTCTAAATACACACAACACACAAGTTATTATCTCAGCTAAAGGTGGATTCTATAAGCCGTTCAGTATTAGGGTCTCTGGTTTAGGAAAGACTTGTAACTAACTTGCTATTCCAAAAAAGCTAACTAGGTCGACACTCGACCAAGACTTCTCTGACCTTTAAGTTGGTTGTCAATAAACTTTTCAAACTCACTCGCTGACTTTTAAGTTGATTGTCAATAAACTTTTCAAACTCACTCGCTGACTTTTAAGTTGATTGTCAATAAACTTTTCAAACTCACTCGCTGACTTTTTCAGTTGATTGTCAATAAACTTCTCAAGCTCACTCACTGACTTCGTCAGCTCATTCGTTAGCTCATCGTCAATAAACCTCTAAAACCCACTCACTGACTTCATCAGCTCGTTCGTAGGGCTTTCCTCTAGCCTTGCTCATGTCCGGATCCGATAACCTTAAGTGTGACTTCTCAAAGGTAGCGTATCCCTGTATATAGTCTTAGTACCAAAGTGGGCTTATAACGAACTTCGCAAGTGAGTGAGTGAGTGAGTGAGTCAAGACAGAATGGTTAAATGAAAATATGAGGATTATGCAGTACTAGTACATCCAGTATTCAACATCTTTATATACTCTACCTGTCTATAGATTCTCCGCTCAGATACTCATTACACGGCGATTTCGTGTTTGTTGGTCGGTCAGTCACTCAATCACTCACTTTACAGGCTTTGATCATTCAGTTCGCTCATTCAGTTATCCCTTCTATGAAGTTCACTCAGTTATCACCGCTTCACGATTGGCAGTCTCGAAGACGAGCATCTCATGGGATGAGTGTACTATACCTCCAGTTACAACTATACAGTAAACTACACGCGGAGACTTCTCTCATTGTCACCTCTCTGCTCTTCGAAGCTTTTGGATATCTAGCATGTGATTATCTTATCTACGAACGGCTTTAACGGAAGTCTTTATTTTCCCGACAACCATAAAAATAAGTCTCTTTGATTTCCAATACAATCATAAAAATAAATCTTTTTTGATTCCCAATGAATATACGAAGTTCTTCTAAGTAGAAATGTATATCCAAACTAGTTTCACCCTCGCTTCCCCACCCTGAATTCCCAATCAATCAATGCACATATGGACGGTGTGGCGAAAGCCACGTCACGAAGGGGCTTTCTCTTCACACTAAGCCACTTATTACGCCTTTTAAGTGGAATCAATCCTCCTTTTGTTGCCCATGGTTTCTTTGGTTTTGGTGCTATCCGTGTTCGGTCTAGTTTCCTGCTCCCCAGTTCCCCCGCAGTTGGATCAGCTTGATAACCCCAGCAACGGGATCAAAATCGACTTCTCTGTTTCTCGTGGCGATGTTCAACTAGGCAAGAGGAGCTTCTCTACAAAGTTGAGAAACAGGAATACCTATTACACCGCCCAGTTGGCATTCGGATCCAACAAGCAGAAAATCGACGTTCAAATCGACACAGGAAGTTCCGATTTGTGGGTCATTGACTCACAGGCGGTTTGCTACGAACCTAATTATGGAGACTTTTGCTTGCAGTCCGGAACGTTCGCCTCCAAAGCATCCAAGTCTGCAAAGAATACGAGCATCCCATTTGAAGTCGTGTACGGAGACAATACCTTTGCAACTGGTGAGTACATCACTGACGTCGTGAGTCTTGGCGGTATCACTTTCAGCAACTTAACTTTTGGTTTAGGCACCAACGTTACGGCCGTGCCCGGAATTTGGGGACTCGGGTTTCGTGCCAACGAAGGATCGTACGTGGTTGATAACAGGTATACATACCCTACCATCGTGGACGCCTTGGTCGAGAAGGGAATAATTGAAAAGAACTCCTACTCGATGTACCTTGATGGGCCGCATTCTAAGACGGGATCTTTGGTCTTTGGTGGAGTTGATCCAAAAAAATACACCGGGAAGTTGGCCGAACTCGACATCACTGCTGAAGATGAGCTCTTCGTCAATTCCACTGGTATCAGTGTGGGAGGAAGCCAAATCGAGGAAGAGTTCCCTGTCTTATTGGACTCAGGAACGACCATCTGTGTCCTTCCTTCTGGGTGGGTCGATGCAATAGCCAGCACCCTACCCAACCCGGTTTTTGACGATGAAACAGGACTTTACGTAGTGGGCTGCGATGTTCCCCACCAAACGGTCACCTTCGGTTTTGGCGGGGTGACAGTAGAGGTTCCCATCAGCTCTTTCATGAGCAAGGCCCAGGACGCGCAGAATAACGAAATTCCCGGGTGCAACTTGCAAATTATGTACTCTGGGACTAGCCCTTTCGACGAAGACAACCCGGCTATATTAGGAGACCTGTTCTTGCGATACGCCTACGTGGTTTACGACTTGACCGATCGTAAGATCTCTGTTGCTCAGGCGAAGTTTTAGACCCGAAGTTTTTTTTATGCACAAGTAAAAGAAACAAACTGTAGATGCGTTCCCTGATAGGGCCACATAAAACAGTAGGCCCAACAGCCACGAGACAGTCGTTTTAAGCGATAGATCCTTGGCCCTGCTCCAGAGGCCGTTTTTAGACTGCCAAGACTGTCAACCTTGTCAATGTCAAAAAAAGAAAGTGCCACAAAAGCGCAAAAAGCCTTATCACAGAAAGGCATCACATGGAACTCTTTTCCTCCAAATCTTATCCAACCTCATTATGACTGGCGAGCCCTTAACTTCCGAGAAGAGCAAAGACTTGGCAGTTGAAAAGTCCCACAGAGCCAGCCTGTTAATCGAGGTCTTTGGGGATGAGTTCTCGTTGTCGGAAGTGGCAGCCGACGATGCGAAAGTGATGTCTTTGGGGTACAAGAAGGAATTCAAGAGAGAATTTTCCATTCTCTCCGTGTTTGCCTTTTCGTTCTCGCTCTTGGGTCTTCTTCCATCGCTTTCAGCAACGTTCTTCAATCAGCAGCTACTTGTTGGTGCCAGTCCAGTGCCTTGGATCATTGCAATCGTTTTGGTCACTTGTGTGGCTTTGTCGCTAGCGGAGATTGCCTCAGCTTATCCAGTGAGTGCCGGTGCTCCTTATGCTGTTTCTCAGCTCGCGCCACCAAGGTACAAGGCGCTCTTACACTGGTCAACTTGTTGGGCCAACTGGTTTTCTCAAATTACCGGGCCTCCATCTATCAACTCTAGTGAGGCAGCGATGATCTTGGCTTTGGTCTCTTTCAACAACCCAAATTTCAAAATTACCCATGGGATTGTGTACGGGGTGAGTACTGCTTTGATGGTACTCCAAGCTATTATTTCGAGTTTACCAACAAAGTGGTTGGCCCGTGTCAACTCCTTCACTGCGCTCGTGAATGCTGCCTTTTTGATTATCGTTTTTGTCGTGCTATTTGCAGCCAACAATCGTACTAAAATGTACCACGATGTGCCTCGTTTTAATAGCAACAGTGACGCATGGGGTCTTAAGAATCTTACAAACTACCCTCAAGGTGTCGCTACTTTGATGTCATTTTTAGGTGTTATTTGGAGTATGAGTGGATACGATGCGTCTTTCCACCTTGCTGAAGAATGCGCAAATGCTTCCAAAGCCGTTCCCATTTCGATCATTTTGACTAGTGTCGTTGGAGGATCTATCGGGTTTCTCTTCATGATTGCAATGGCATACACCATTGTTGATATCAAATTGGTAGCCGAAGATCCATTGGAGCTAGGACAGCCTTTTGTGACCTACTTGACCCAATTTTTGCCAAAAAACATTGTGAACATGTGTACTGCTCTCACCATCGTGTCTTCGTTTTTCATGGGATGCTCTTGCATGCTCGGTGTATCTCGAGTAACATTTGCTTATTCTCGTGATCATATATTACCATTGTCCAAGTATTGGAAGAGAGTCCACCCCGTCACACAGACACCTGTATATGCAGTTTGGGGAAACTTTGTAATTGGACAGCTCCTTCTACTTATGATGTTCGCGGGTCCGACTGCCATGAGTGCCATTTTCTCAGTGGGGGCAATTGCAGGTTTCATGTCCTTCACGATGCCTACTTTATTGAGAATCACATACTCCAGGAATACTTTTCAGCCTGGGCCAATTCATTACGGGAAACTATCGGTTCCACTCGGAATAGTTTCTGTCACGTTCATCACGTTCATGATTCCTATTCTCTGTATGCCCACTGTACGTGGTTCAGAGCTCACGCCTCAAAATATGAACTGGACATGTTTGGTTTTCTTTGCTCCGTTATCTATAGTGATTGCCTGGTTCCTATTGTCTGCTCATAAATGGTATACCGGTCCACGAAGCAATCTTCATGAATATCCAATTCAAGAAAAGGATCATTCTGAATAAATCATATTGATGGGGTAAGGCAAATCAGAAACTAATAAGGTTCTTAGATGGCTTCTAATCCAACCCAAAACTTGAATTTTGCTTGAAGGATTATACATAAACCTGTTTTTCAATGTAATCATAAATCTTTTTAACGTAATCGTAAATGATTCTGTAAGGTACTGTAAGTGAAAGGACGGAATATAACCATATTCTATGCACTATATTGATAACAGATAACTCAACGGCCCCGGCCTTTACCTAAATGCCTAAGTATAAATATGCCCTAAATATCCTATCTAAATAAACAAGCAACACACGAGCTATTCTCTGACTTAAAGGGTGGAAACCCTGGCAAAGTCTATGATTAGTAAAGCGAATTCATGCAACTATTTGTTTATAGTAGAAAAATATAAATTGTTTAGTTCCGGCGAGCAGAAGCGAAGTAGTATGATCACCTGATATATGGTTCACATGTTCGTGTCACGTGACCCGTAGAAAGCATACTGTTTTCTAATTAGGGTAGGGGCATTACTATATATGTTGGAATACGAAGGTCCCGGTGAGCAGAAGTGATGACCCAGGCTCACGTGACTGCTGAGTCACGGGCACACTCACGTGTGCCGTCACGTGTGATGTAACTCACGTGTGTAAGCACGTGTAATATACGCGTGACCACTTGGGTAAGGCATACTGTTCCCCGATTAGGGTAGGGACACGACTATGGTTATATGCAGGCGCGTAAGTGGCTGCAAGGTGCTAGGACGCCTGGAGTTAATTCCAGACACAAAGCACGGTTGCATAGTGAAAGGGGGTCGACTATGGAGTGGGTTGCGGATACGACAGCGCACGTGGCCACGTGCGCCGTATTCTGGTGTTCCCGGGAAAAGTATAAATAGGGGAGTATATCCCATATATAGAAGATTAAGCCGAGAGATA